>JABUQX010027834.1:0-5000 GCA_015478945.1 Trachelipus rathkii
TCACGCAGCCGAATCATCTGTTTCCTCCTCCCAAACACCACTTACTCTTCTTTTCCTCGATTTATCTTAAGACCCTTTGTCCACACACACCCTCAAACTCACCAAATACTACAGCCCTTCTGGATTCTTCCGCCACTGTATCATCCGCAAATAGTATCATGTTCACTTCCCATCTATCACCCCTATCCATCAATTCCACCCTCTCCTCCCTCTCATTCCTCTGCAGACACTCTCCATAACAAATTGAAAGCCACGGTGACATCCTGTCTCAACCCCTCTCTACTCCAAACATCTTCACTCTCCTAATACTCTCTCCTTCATACACATTCTGATATTCCTATAAAAGGCCCTAATACCTTTGCCTAATTTACCCCTACTCCATATTCCTCCAGCACCTTCCATAATCCCCCCCTCTTCACTCTCATATGCTTTCTCCAGATCTAAAAACACCCATACACTTTCCCTTTCCTTTTTACTTTTTCCACAAGCATCTTCATTGTAAATACTTGATCCACACACCCCTTCCCACCCTAAATCCTCCTTGTTCTTCCCACTCTCCCCTCCGTTAAATCTCTCACCCTCTCAATTAGTATTCTCCCATACACCTTCCCTACCACACTTAAAAAGACAAATACCTCTATAATTCTCACACTCCATCCTATCCCCTTTCCCTTATACAAGGGAACCAAACAACCATCCTCCCAACCCTGTGGCACCCCTCCTCCAACATAAATTATATAACCTATACAGCCATCTCTCCACCCCTCTGCCTCCCATTTGTAACATTTCCATACCCGTGGACTTTCCTTTTTTTCCTTTAGTTAACGCCCCAATTCTTCCATTTGTATTTCCATATCCCCTTCCTGCCCCACTCCTCCCCCCCATCCTCACCTCTTGTAAATCCTCCACATCTCTCCCACCCATTTCATTCAATAATCCTCTAAAAATATTCCCCCCCATCTTTTCCTCACCCCTATCCTCCCTCTCCTATCCATTCCCCTTCCTCCTTTAACCCTCTCCCCTAACCCCCCCATCTTCTTCCTTTTTTTTTATTTACTTCTTTCCAAAATATCTTGCTCCGATTCAAAATTTCTTTCTGTCACTTTTCTACACCATTCATTATTTGCATTTCTCGCCCTCTCCACTGCCCTCTTTGCTTCCACTTTAACCCTTCTATATTCCAGCTTCTCTTCTCCTATTCCCCCAACCATTTCATAAACCTCTTTTCTTTTCACTCACTCTTTCACCCTCCTCACCCACCATTCACTTCCTTTCCTTCTACTTGCTCCCACCTTTTTTACTCACATACCGCCTCTTTAAATCTCATCCACTCCTCCTCCACTTCCTTAATTTCCGTCCCTCTCACGTCCCTCCACCTATCCTCCATACTCCTCCTAAACTCCTACAAATTAGTTCTATATCTAATTTTTCCACCTTTATGACTTCTATTCTCCCTCTTTTTTTTCTTCTTTCCAACCGTTACCTCTCCCCCTACCCCTAACCTAGCAACCACCAAAAGTGATCAGATATATATATATATATATATATATATATAAGAAAGTATATATATATATATATATATATATATATATATATTTATATATATATATATACATATATATATATATATATATATATAGTTTGAACTCGATTGTTTCTATTGAGCTTTGTTACCAACTCTTCTAGCAGATGATAAAAAATAAAATTAATTGCCTTAATAATGAGCCCCTTCAGTATTGTCAGTCACTTCTGAACTCCATTTCAAAGGATTTTTCAAATAGGTTTCGGAAGTTTCTCAATCTGGATATATGCCATGAAACTAAACTAGCAATATTAGCTTCTGTGTCAAATCCAAGATTCAAGTTAAAGTGGCTATCAATTCAATTAACAGTGACATCAAAACTACTGTACAAAGGAGTCCATAAAATGTGGGTGAATTGTTAAAGGCCCTCCCAAGAAAAATAAATTCAAATAGCATAAGCTAATAGGAATAATTAAAATAGACGATGACTTTTTGACTATGAAATATCTAAGCACTATCACGACTACAAGCGAAGATTCGATGGAAATGGAGGTTCTCAAATATTTTGCCGAATAAAAATCTTCACTGGATTCTCTATGTCATTTTCCTAGTGTTTTGCAGTTTTCCTTTTTTAAATACAACACCCCACTACCATCATCAGCACCAGCAGAAAGACTTCAGTTTGACAGGTTATATTCATTCTCCTAAAAGAGGCTGTGGGGGTGCGCGACAACCTTAAATTTTATTTTTTAGTAATTTTTGCTTTGTGGAAAGAAAATATCGAAGTCGAAAGTTTGGAAATCTTTCCTATTTTGAATGTAGAAAATTGTAGAAAATCAAATAAAATATTATCACATATTTCTATTTGCCTTTGAGAGAAGAATTTATTAAAAATTTTAATAACCTTCAAGTGACGACCTTTGATTAATATATCCATTCAATGAGGAATGGTAAACTCAATCATCTTATATTACATACCGAGAAACAGATGAGTTTAAATTAAGGAAGATTCAAATTTAAGAAGTACTTTACATGAAAAAGCTTTGTCAAAAAGTGGTATTAATAGAAAAATAAATATTCTAAATTAGCACAAACTGCAAATAATTCTTGCTTATATTTGGGTCAACATATTTATGTGAGCAAACGTTTAGTGCTATGATAGATCTTAAGACAAAAAAGAGAAATAAAATAACCTCTCAGCCACTACAACAAAGAAAATCTAAATTAATTAAGAATTGTCGTTACACCCTCGTTAAATTATTTAAAATAGGTGCGCATAGTATATATATATATATATATATATATATATATATATATATGATATATATATATATATATATATATATATATATATATATATATATATATATATATATATATATATATATATATATATATATATATTGTGAAACGATAGTTATGCATGGAATCTATTTTTTATTCTTGGGGGTGTAACACTGAAAAAAGATTGGGAACCACTGGCCTAGAGTGCAATGAAGGCATAACTTTCACTAGCATTGAAGCTGCATTACTCCTTGTTTTCCCCAAGATGTTTTAAACCTTAGTTCAATTTAATCTCTTCTTATATCGTTGGTAGCAGGTAACTCTTTTTTCAGAAATGACTGTCGCTCATGTTTCATCCCTGAATTGTGCTAAGTTATTTTCCGCCACGGTAAAAATTTCAAAATGCGTATAAAAGGTAGTAATAATGTTTTTATTCTTCTTTTTTTCTCTTTGTGTCAATTCAATTCTAGATTTGGTTTTTATTTCCATCCATCCTTTGCTTTGTTTCTTCCAACTTCATCTCATCTCTCTTAACTTTTAATTAAGCTGAACATTTCGCTCAAACTTTAAGTCTCTAAATCTACTTTAGACGATTATGGTGTTATCTCTTCCTCCCTCCTCCTCTCCTCCTCCTCCTCCTCCTCCCTCCTCCTCCTCCCTCCTCCTACCCTACTCCTACTCATACTCCTACTCCTCCTCCTGCTCCTTTTCTATCTTTCTCCAATTCATCTAAACTTAAAGTCGTCATTTGTTCTGAAAATTCGATTTCTGTTCTCTTTGAGTTGAAATGAGACTAAGAAGTATATTTCTGACTCCTGACGGTGCACTTCCTGTAACTCTCAAAACTTTTCCTTTAACGTTGAAATCTTATGCGCCTAGAAACACGATCCTCTGGAGAGTTCTGGAGAACGAGTTTTGAAGCTAATGGAAGAAGATGCTAGTTCCACTGAAAGGGTGAAACCCTACCTGAGTGTTTAACTCATGGACTAGCATCGGAAACCATTACACTGAGAAATGGTTTTCTGGAGTGCCTAGATCAAGAATTTCGTGGTCGAAGGAGAAGATGCTGGTTCAACTGACAGGGCTGCCTTCCGAAAAAAAAAAAAAATAGAAAAATATATATATATATATATATATATATATATATATATATATATATATATATATATATATATATATATATATATATATATATATATATATATATATATATATATATATTTTATAATATATATATAAAAATAATATCACGATTGATTAATTGATTTATTTAACAAACCTTCAGGTAGTAAATACTACAGAGCAACTGGGTTCAGTGCTGCACCAAAGGATTGCCAAAATCAACGTCTTGCACCTAATTATTCAAATAATAACGCAAGTCCCACAGGTGAGGATAAAAAGAAATTAATATGCCAGTACTGTGAAAAACGTAGTTAATAATTAATTAAAACAATTTGTGGAACACACAAATTTTTAAAAAAATATATTTAACAATAATAGAGAAAAAGTAGGAAGCATAATAATAACAATACTACAAATTACTACTACTACTACTACTACTACTACTACTACTACTACTACTACTACTACTACTACTACTACTACTACTACTACTACTACTACTACTACTACTACTACTACTACTACCACCACTACCACTACTACTAACAATAATAATAAACCACACACACACACACACACACACACACACACACACACACACACACACACACACACACACACACACACACACACACACACACACATACATAATAATAATAATAATAATTTATTTGAATATCCTTAATTAGGAATAATAAATACCCCTGAACCAAATCCACTCCTCTGCTTTTTTCGTCCCTCATATTCTCCATAGAAGCTCGCCCTCCACCTCCCCCTCCCTCTCCCCCTTCTCTTGGCTCCTTTTGAAGCCATTGCTTTATCTTCTTATCTTGCCAATGACGTCATTAAAAATATTTGAGAACAACTTCTGCAACTTGCTTGCTTCAGGACCTCCTTTAGAGTTAACAAAAATAGATCAAAAATATAAACCCAGTTATAATAATAATAATAATAATAATAATAATAATAATAATAATAATAATAATAATAATAATAAAATAATAATAATAATAATAATAATAGTCGACCAATAGATCTGACCAACAAAATTTTTTTTATTTTTTTGCTGCCA
>JABUQX010027834.1:10000-15000 GCA_015478945.1 Trachelipus rathkii
AGCATCACTGAACTTAGGAGAACGTCTCTAGACAATAATAAGGAATTAGCTGCAGTATGTGTTGATTCAATGTAGTTAATACTTACCCTAACAGATGAGCAGTATGAGAAGGGAAAACAGCATAACGTGATATAGCTTTTCGAATGAAAGAAAGAAAACCAAATTAGATAAGAGATTTCAGAAGGACCATCGTTGTCGCCCATTCTTTGGAGTTAGTCTACAGTAATAAATATGTAAATTCTAGACTGAAACTTGAAATCACTAAACGCAGCTAATTGAAAAGAAAGTTTGCAGGAGGAGGCATCCCCAGTTACTAAATTTAAAGTAGAATTGTCCCATGCTTTCTCAATGAGATGAAGAAAATAGATAAGTCATCCCACCCAAACCTGAACTCCATATAGACCTTACCACGGCACCCAAAAATATATATTAAACTATAGTAGTAAGTTAATATTGCTGTCAGCTCGTGAGTGTTGAGCGACTGCTTTCTGCCCTTTCTAAGACCTACGAGTATATATATATATGAAAGATGATTTAGTTGAAGCAATATTATTCCTAAGCACCCACTTGAGTTTTTTTTTTATCATTTTCAATAATTGGAAATTGTTTTTTTTTTTTACATTATTTTTGGTAGCTTATCCAATTTATTAGTTTAGTTAGGTTTGTAAAATTTTTGTCTGATATAGGATTTGAATTTACTTTGTATTATTAATAAAAATGTTATTAAAACAAAATAAAAAGAACAGTGAGGCTTTTTGCTGTTGTACTGTGATACGACAGTGGCAAAACTGTATCCAATTCAAAACTTTATAGTTTAACTATTAGCATAAACTTATAAAGTAAGGTAAACCATAAAGTTTATACTTAAAGAAAAAACTTTTGTTTCCCACTGCCTTGGAACTGCATTATGGCTGATGTTCTTGGCCTCCTGGGTGAAGGTAACACCATATTAAAAATGATTATTTGAGATTGCAGACGGAATCGAAGTCGAGCTTTTAGAGTTAAAAGAGTTGGCTCAGGACCTTTAAAAGCAGATTTTAAAGTAAGGTGGCTTCGGAGGCGGAGCCAGAGCGCTAGCCAGAACGAATTCACAAGAGCTCCCCCGGCCCTGCTTTAAACAATTATTTCACGTACTCGTAGGGAGCAAAATTATTCTCCAAATGTAACTCAGTAACTTATAAATATAAATTATTTCTATATAATTTCTGTTTATTCCACCTGAGTATATTAATTTATCAATGATGAATATTAATATATGACATTAATAATAATAATAATAATAATAATAATAATAATAATAATAATAATAATAATAATTATTATTATTATTATTATTATTATTATTATTATTATTATTATTATTATTATTATTATTATTATTATTATTATTATTATTATTATTATTATTATTATTATTATTATTATTATTATTATAATTTCGCTAAATAATAACTGCAATCCGTTACATTAATAAAACCTAGAAATTTATTAGCTTTTAAAAATTCAGAAAGTGAGCTTCCCGACGCGAGGAATGTCTTTGTGATAATATCATTTATTAAGACTCATATGATAAGAATGGGCATAAATAGGCAAACTTTCTGCACATATATATTGTATGGGGTAAATATATAAATGAGGTGCACCTTTCTCCATCCATCCATCAAATGATCGCGTAATGAAATCGATCAATTGACAAGGGTCTAATCTTATATATATATATATATATATATATATATATATATATATAAAAAAATATATTTTTATATATATATATATATATATATATATATATATATATATATATATATATATATATATATATATATACATATATATATATATAAATATTTACTTAGTTGTTTAATAAAAAGGTTTCTTATATGACCAAATGCAATAGTTACCATCTACATATAAGGAACAAGGGAAAGGACAGGCTGGAACACCTGGTGATGTTGCCTTGAAGGGAGCTCAGTTGCTTTAATACTGTTCTTGAAACCAACTTTTTTGGTTGGGGATGGTCCAGTAAAGAATGCATATCTCCCTGCAACATGCGGTAGTTCAACTCGGAGAGACAGTATATTTTCTTTACCTTTCCATTATATGTTATTTATTAATTTATAGCTATATATATATATATATATATATATATATATATATATATATATATATATATATATATATATATATATATATATATATATATATGTATATATGTGTATGTGTGTGTCTGGTCGAGCGAAGATATTAAATGATAGATAGATAGATAGATAGATAGATAGATAGATAGATAGTTAGATAGATAGATAGATAGAAATTAGTTAGTTAGAAAGAAAGATAACATGTTGTTGTTCCTGGTGTCGAGGATAAATGATGATGAAAGGTAAAGCTGCATTTTATCAAAATTCGTATTCGAACCAATTCTTTGGGTCCTCCTTTGCGACATTTTAATTTTATAAGAAATGAAATACTTTAACTTTTGTTAAGAAGAATACAATTGGGATATATATATATATATATATATATATATATATATATATATATATATATATATATATATATATATATATATATATATATATATATATATATATATATATATATATATATATATATATATATATATATATATATATATATATATATATATATATATATATAAATATATATTAAAATATATATATATAGTATATATATATATATATATATATATATATATATATATATATATATATATATATATATATATATATATATATATATATATAGTGTATAATCAGAGCAATTTTTTCGCCGAGTTTTTTAGTAGTATAGTATAAGGCCTTAAATATTAATATCAATAAATCTTCAAGAATATTTGAAAAAAAATTCAGAGTCGTAAGAAAGATCATGTTTATGTTGATAGAGTCTTCTGTTGAAGTCATTTGTTTCGCCTATGTAATGTGAGGTGCATTGAAAGCATGGGATTTTGTATATGCATTGTGAGATGTTATTTTGTATATGAGTGGGTGGTTTGAAGATTCTTTTTAGAGACGAGGTGTTAGAGGAGGTTAGTCTTAATGATGAGGGTAAAGTTTTAAGGATTTGATGATGTGGTATGTGAGGAATGGGTAGATAGGTGAGAGAGGGTGTGTTGGTTTCGGTTATGAAACCAACACACACTCTCTCACCTATCTACCCATTCCTCACATAACAGAGTTTCTTTGACTAAATACATAACATCTCACAATGCATATACAAAATCCCATGCTTTCAATGCACCTCACATTACATAGGCGAAACAAATGACTTCAACAGAAGACTCTATCAACATAAACATGATCTTTCTTACGACTCTCAAAACTCCGCTCTTACCACACACAGATCCAATCTCAATCATAACATCAACATAAAAGATATGCGCCCCATCCTACAGGTACTCGACCCCACCAAACGCAAACTCATAGAATCACTATGCATAAAAAATCTTCCTAATTTTAACATACAAAAAGGAGAATATACATTTGATCCCACACTTAACAACATTCTTTCCACCACACCTTTTTTCAAAAATATAAAAGCAAAATTTACTTAAATCTAAACTACTTCTCATTTAATTTACATAAACTTACAAAATATCATTAAATTTATTTAGTCTCAAAAAACAACGTCTGAAAGAGTATCCAGATAAAATAAGGATCGAAAGCTAACGTTTTCTAACAGCTTATGAAGACCATGTAAATACTTTTAAATATATTCTTGCAGTTCTATTGATATTAATTTTTAAAGCCTTACTATATATATATATATATATATATATATATATATATATATATATATATATATATATATATATATATATATATATATATATATATATATTATTATTTTACAAACACTTATTCCCGCTTAAGCGGGGTAGTGCAGCTTCCCTAATTCATATTTTCCTTCATCTCGCCCCCACCTACCTCCTCCATTCCATTCTATCTCTCGCCAACACCCTACCCTCCTCCCTCATCCCTCCCTCTTCCAGCATTTCCTTTATCCCATCCATCCACCTTCTTCTTGGTCTCCCCTTCCTCTCCTTCCTATCCTCCGCCTCCCAAACTCTCCTCACCACTAACCCCCCTCTGTTCCTCCATTCTCTCCAGATGTCCAAACTATCTTAATAACATTCCCTTCTCCGCTCTTCACCAAACCATTCTTCCAATCACATCTCTCTCTTATCACCTTATCCTCTCTCTTTTACTAACCCCACTGCCCGAACTACCCCCGATCACCTCAAACAATCCCAACTTCTTCTTGGACCTAGAATTAATCCCCCATATTTCACACCCATATAATACCGCTGGAACACAAATTTTTCAAACATACTTATCTTAAGTTTATGTGATAAATCCCTCTTTCCATAATTCCCTCAGACCACTCAATGCTCTCATTCCTTCTCCGCTCTGTGATCTATCTCTTCCTTTATCCCTCCTTCCTCACCCAAATCCATCCCTAAATATCTGAAAACCTTAACTTCTTCTAATACTACACCTCCTACTCTAATCTCTAACCCCATCCCCTCATCTGTTTCCTCCTCCTCAAACACTAACACTTTACTCTTACCTGGATTTATCTTAAGACCCTTTTTGTCCACACACACTCTCTCAAATTTCACCAAATACTACAGCCCTTCTGAATTCTTCTCCACTACTAAGGCAGCATCATCCGCAAATAGTATCATGTTCACTTCCCATCTATCACCCTATCCATCAATTCCAACCCTCTCCCCTCCCCCATCATTCCTCTGCAGACACTCTCCATAAAGAATGAAAAGCCACGGTGACACACATCCCTGTCTCCAACCCTCTCTCACCCCAAAACATCTCACTCCTCCCCTCCCAATACTTCACACACATTCTGCTATTCCTTTAAAGGCCCCAATACCTTTACCTAATTTACCCCTACTCCATATTCCTCCAGCACCTTCCATACTTCCCCCCTCTATCATATGCTTTCTCCAGATCTAAAAACACCCA
>JABUQX010027834.1:17500-32570 GCA_015478945.1 Trachelipus rathkii
AAGAATATGCTAAACAAATTCTGTATTTTAGACTCATAAAGAGGAGTATGTGAAAGAATTAAAGTCCTCTAATTTATATTTGAAAAAAATATAAAATATTGAAAGTGAAGGTTTCAGGCTAGGATATTTTGCTAGTAAATTAGTTATTATTGGTTAGTTTCGGTGTAAAACTTTCCTGATTGGAAAATGATTCGCATGTTAAACAATGATGAATATGCTGAAGATGGTAATACGTGCTTCCAAAACTTACAAGGTACTCCGAGGCTCATTTACTACCTAAAGGAGAATAATGAAGAGTATAAATTCTAAGATGGTTAATGTTGATTTTATTAATACGATAATATATATAAAAAATATATATAATATAAATATATGATATAATATATACTATATATATATATATATATAATAATATAATATAATAAATATTTATATATAAATATATATGTATAGTGTTAAAGAAAGAACATTTAATTATTTTCGCATCCCGCGGCATCGGATGTTTGATTTAACATCCGCGGATGCGGAAGTATATATATATAATACTATACATATATATATATAAATATAATATAATATATAATATATAAATAAAATAATAATATAATATTAAGATATATATATATATATTAATATATATAATAAATAATATATATAAAATAAAATAAAGTATAACTATTATAATTTTTATATAGTATGATATATATATAAATATGATAATTTATATAATAAAATATAATAATTATTATATATAATATAATATAATAATATTTAATAATATAAATTATATAAATATAGATAATAAATTTTATAATATAATATATAATAATAAATTATAATATAATATAATAATATTAATATATATATATATATATATATTAAATATATCTAATATAATATATATATACTATAATATATATTAATATATATTATATATAATTAATATATATAATAATATCATTAATGATGGTGATAGTTTCTTATGCTTATTAATTATAAATTGTTTTAACAGGTGCGGGGACGGGAAACCCACAACCAATGGAGCCCCTACAACCTTCTTTCCTAATCCTCCGAAAATCCCTATACTAATAGAGATTTTACAGGATTAGATAATATCTTTTTGCACTTATATATCATTGAAATTTCAAATAGATTGGAGAAGTTGTGCTTGAGAAAAACATAAAATCTATTTATTCGCCTTGTCGCTGAGTGATCCTGTTTCTCTTTTCATCAATATTATTAGCCAGCATGCTTAAATACTTCTCTCACTGAACGACTAGTTGGAGGAACAGCCACATTGTATTCCATGCAAGTTTACTTAAAGCGTGGGTAAACATTTTAGCATTTTGCTTAATTTAACACTCCACCTAACTGATAGAGATCGTCCAATTTGATTTTATCTAGTCGAATTTTTCTTGGTGAATAGTTCAATCATTTGCAACTGCAATCATTTTGATAATTGCGTGGGTTCTTCATCACTAATCTGGGCTGTAGAAATTCCGACCAGTGAATCTGTTATTTAGGATTTACTTGTAGAAGAGTTGGTTCGTATATTTCATTTTTTAAACCTTTTAATGGATGGCTAATGAATAGACTGTCGGTAGTTGAACATTCCTTGCCAGTATTGCTCAAGCGTGGAGTAAACATTTAAGCTTAACTTGTCCAACCGAACTAATTTAGATCATCATTTGAATCAAGCGTTTTCTTGTGATTAGTTTTCAATTCATTTTGTACTACACTCTTTTGGTAATAGCGTTGTTCTTCTCACATCCTGGACATGTAGAAATCATTTCATGTGAATCGCTTATTGATCTTGCTGGTAGAATAGGTGTTGGTGTTTGGTAGATTTGTTTATTTTTTAAAATTCCTTTTAATGAGTGGCGAATTCATAGGCTGTTCGGATGAAGTTTTCCAACTGACACAAAGTAACGATTAACGTTCTAATAATTATCGTTACATAAAAAAAAAATCCTAAGCTAATATATATATATCTATATATATGTTGCAATAGTTATATATGTATTAATTTTCAAGAACCAATAGCGTTTTCACCTCTAGTTTAAACCATCTGCAATTTCTTTTTAAACACGAGTCATCATTTTCCAATCAATATGAATCAACAAAGTACTCCACATAGCGTTCGAATAAATGGTATAGCATTAAGAGACAGAAGCTGTAGAGCGCTGAATTTTTTATGGTAGTTAAACTACGTTTCTGTTACATATAGCTAAAAATGTAACTATAAGATGTAATATCTCTATTATATATATAAGATTATGTTTAACTTTGGAATACTTACGAAACTGGCGTACGAAGGCAAGAAGTTGCGTGATGAGCAATACTGCCTTTCATCATAAAAAAAATCAAGTGTAACTAAATTCCAGCGATGTTGAAGAATTGCCTCGACACACACAGATTTCCTCGAAAGCCGAACCGAATTGCTTTCACTCATTGATAATTTATTGTTCTTTTCAGATAAAACATTTTAATATTTTTATTCTAGTAAATAACTTTTTCAAAGCTCGACAATAAACCAATAACCGCAAGTGCAAAGCGTCGATGCGGATCTTTAATAATTGTGCGGATGAACTCCGCGGATTTGGAATGAACTTTTGAGTAAACTAATATTATATTAATATATATAAGTATAAATATCCATCTACCTCCCTTTCCCCAGACTGAGGTGAGGTGTGCAAGAATACACAGGAAAAACAGAAAAGAAGTAGGACTCATTCATGCTAAGTTGAAAAAAGGAGAGTTCTCCCACACAACTGGTCCTCCCCGTTACCCCTATGTTGAAAAAACTCCTAGAAGCTTTCTACCAGATCCGACGAAGAACCCACTCACTGCTGGATATCTGTCATGGAGGATTCATCCCTGGACTAGTGCGACCACAACGATAATCCCCCCCACAAACACCGCCATTCACTCCTATCATAAGCAATACTTTTTTTTTTTTCTCGAAATTTCCTGGACCACACACATGCCTTCCATCAGACGATTCTTTTAACTGACTCACACTTTTATCGGTCCTCCCAGCCTGTCGGTATCCCAGTACAACTCACCATACTATACATCTCAGTTTTAACCAACACGACTATCATCCATAACCTTTCCTATGTCCAACAGACTCTTACACACACTCGTTTATTCCATGGATTTAAACTAACTATCACATCACAACTCCTAACACGTCATTCCTCATTCATAATCAATTTCATTCTCACCCTAAAGCACATATCATTTGTGACAAACACAACACTTTAACCATTAAAGCCTTTGCAAACTTAAATTAATCATAGTATTTCTAAGTATCACTACAAACAAAAATCAATCCATAGCTTATGTGTGCCAGAAGTTTACTCCAATCCAGAATCGCAACTCTGTCCTCTCTACTCCAGCAATACACACACAATATTTCGCTCCTCCAACCACTCGTCAAATACATCGATATCTTTTCATGTTTTGGTTTCAGTCACAGCAAGAAAAATCAAATTTACCCTTCTAAATACATCCATCAACCTCTCTCCTCGTCATTTATCCTCTAAAGATCAATGTATCCAACGTAGTCATCACATTTTCGCCGAAAAGGATACAAGTCGCTTACGAGCAGACACTTACACATAGGTCCGAGCAAATCGTATAAGCATTTCTTAAGCGAAAAGATAATATTGATAGCGGGTCGGTCAACAAACTACCACTGTCCCCTTGCTAGTCGACTCCTTTAAGATTATCCACAACGTACGCTATGAAGAATTCTTTCTCACAAAACACACACACAAGGATAAAAATTGAAAAAGTTAAGTCTGGGAACAGAAAATTGAACCTACGAACCTAACACGCATATCTACTCCAAAGAAGAATTGTGGTTATGATTATTGGTGGGAATTGGAAAAATAACAAGTCGTGTTTTTTTTTTTTTCTGAAAAAAAAAAACAAACTGAATAAAAAAATCAACCAAGAATTTGTTTTTTCGTTTTTACAATAGTCGGGAATTATACGCATGTGATACAATATTATCATGAGTAAGTTTTAGCAGAATATGCTCATAATTGAGACATTAATTTGGTTCAATTTCCTACAAGGTGGGAAGCCCCTGAGTTTGTGCTTCAAAATTTTTTATGGGTTTTCCATACTTTTAAAAATAATATTCTGAATAATTGATATCATATTTTGTTGTGGCTTCATTAATGGTTTTTTACTCTGTTTCAGCTTTCAGTAAACATTTTATCATATATTAATCAGAAATTTAGAAATGCCTGTGCAAAAAGTCGTGTGACTAAACTTATTAAAACAAAAATAAAGAGTAAATTAAATTAATTAAATATGTGCTGAGGACCGCGATTGATGCTCAGTGAGAAAAAAGAGCTTGACAGTAGTCAACAGCACAGTATGATACAGTACAATCAGTAAGATGACAAAAAGGGGGTCTGGAGTGGGACTACTCAATTAGAAAATCAAAAGTTAAGATATGCTCAAGTCAAATATTTAAATTTAGTCATCTCACACTCATCCTTTCACAATTAATACAGTCCCTTGGTATATGTTTAAATTTCAATATGTCTATTATTTCATTTTGAGCATCCCTTAAGTACACCTTTATAGTTTTTGTCATGCACACGACTCCATTCCTTATAAAAATATATTATATAGCAAAAATTAATTGTTTAACAAGTATTCATAATTATGATTATATCTGATACAAAAAGGTAAATATACATAGTAAAATTAGCAAGTAGATAGCACTCGTATACAAGTCAGTCTGCAGGCTATAGTACCTACTGATAAATAATTTTAACAAAAACAATTGATAAAAATAAATAAGAAATAGTACATACGAACCTTATATAAAATCATTGAAATAATTGTTTTAATGTTTCAAGTATCCTCATATTTGAAAAACGAAAATACCATCAATTATAAAATATTATATTTGCTTCTTTATATTCTGTTAAAAATAAATTAGAATGAAAGAATGAAAAATAATAAAAAAAAGAAAAAAATTCTTTGTAAAAAATTACCGATATTGAAAAAAAACGTTTTTCCCAATACCAAGATATGATTAGGAAACAAATGGGGCGAACATGGGCCAATGGAGAAATACCTAACGCACAAAATGGCGACTGGGAGGTAATCTTCTCAATATCTACTATAAACGTATATATAATATATAATATAATATATAAATATATAGTATATAATAAATATATAATATATATAAATAATATATATATATATATATATATATATATATATATATAATATATATAATATATATAAAATAACATATAATATATAATACTATATATAATTAATACTATTACTATATAATATATACATTTTACTGACCTGCTGCTTAGCAATGACAATATTTTGGCCTGGGACTAAAGTTTTTGTTTGCCCTTGCTGAGTTCCAACAATGGAGGTGGCACCAGCTGGCAAGCTTAGAAGTTGGCCCCCAGTTTGAGAATTTGTGGAAGATGCTATGGTAGTGGTTCCAGACTTGATACCAGCTGTTTGAGTGTTTACAAGTTTTACTATTGTAGGACCAGTGGTACCAATTCCAGGTTTACTTTGGACAAGGTTCACCTTAGGAATCTAAATAATGACAAAATTATACATGATTGCAAATAATTATATTTTAATATATTTTGTACCTTAAATATTTTATTTTCTCAAAAAAAAATCTCAATCATAACATGCCTTCCCATAACATAAGCTTATCTCTCTTACTATATAATACAATGGTTATCCTTTATACTTCTAATTTATATTACTATAATTGCTGTTATAACCCATTTTCTTCCAACTTCTAAAGCATATTCTAGTTTTTAATATTTTACTTCTCTCTCTCCTCACCAAAAGAACTTAGCCTTTTTTTTTCATTTCCCCTAGATAACTATCCTCTCACCCAACTGCATCTTGATCTTCCAATGTAATCTGAATCCTACAATATTTAACTTAGTTCTCATTAGTGCAATTTCACCCTCCACAGCCCAAGTACATAAAAAAAAATTTACCACAGGAGCAAGTACTCCCAAGGCCAGGAAGAACAAGGAGCTACCAGTTTCTGGTATTCAATGCTCTCTTCGCTTACTCCTACCCAATAACTTCAACCACGTCTTACACATACCTACATTATCAATACCTATCTATCAATGCAAATCTTCCTCCACCTCTACCCCACTGTATCACACTACTATCAATTTTTATACCTATAAATATACTTACTACTATATCCAACACTGCTATTCCTCACCCTAATATCCTCTTCCTCTACTATTACAACTCCACACATTATACTTCCTCCTTAAATACCTCATATCCCCAATAGCTACTCACTTCTCTTCCTTTTTATTATTTACTTCTTTTCAAGAACATCTTGCCCCCGCTTCAAAATTTTCCTGGGGAGTTCACACCTATTATCTACCACTCATCTTTGGTCTCACTACTCTCACGGGCCCTCATCTATACATCAGCCCTCTATGACTTACCCTTACTAAAAACTCCTATACTATATATCCTCCAGCTTACTCTCTCTCTACTTCACCTATATCTATAAAATCAATAAACGCTTCCACACCTTTTCCTCACACAGCCTCTCACTCTCAGTGCATCAGTGAACACTCATTTAGGCTATTTTTCACAAAGCCATCGACCTTAGCCACGGCCTCGAACTCTCTGAGCCTTCCAAGCGAAATATTTCGCTCTCCTGCGTCTTCACACAATATGGGACGCAGCAATCTTATAACAAACCAACTCACCTCAAACACAAAATCAACACCAATATACATTTCTTGATTTTAAGAGTTCAGACTCATCAAGAAGTCTCAAAACTCTACTCTTACATAATCACACGGGGTTCGTCATCCATAAATTTTCCTAACCTTTATCACTTACTATACTTCATCTATACTCTTTATCTACCTCTTATACCTATTATACTGTCACTATATATGTATATTTCTCATCTCACCATACTTTACTATATATTTATAAATATATTTATCTTTTCTTTCCTTCTTTCTCACCTCTACTTCATACCATGTTCTCACACCCTGTAACAAGCATCGAAAAGGAAAAGCAGGTAGGAGAACATGACGAAACTCGAAAAGAAAGCCCACTAGCCGCCGCCCTCTGTAACATAATTGTGAAGCTCGCTTTTATCAAAACCCACCCAGACACGAAAAGGAATTCCCAGCCTAACCGAGCCACTCCATGGGCCACCCCTACAGAAACTTGGACCTCACCTATCATATAAATGTCGCTACCCAAATGTCTGGGCCTAACCTTTAGGCGCTCATCATTCCCTCGGCCACGGTGAGGCCAGCCACACCATGCCCCAATACAAAACCCGCCATTCGCTCCTATCCATGCACCTTATTCTGCGCCTCTGCCATAACTGCACATTTCTTCCTCCCATCTTCAGACATTTCCGATTGGGTATTCACCTATTCTCGACCACAATTTCCACTTTTTCTCTTTGCAACTCTCAAAGCCGGAGTCCGCGTCCCTACCTCTAACTACCATCTCTCCCAACTCAATCACAATCCCGGCATAACCAACCTCCACTTTCACTCCTTATCCCTTCCACCTGCACATACACCATCTCCACACTACTTTCATTTATTCTTTCATCCAAAATCCCTCTTCTTAATTCACCACCTACACCACTCTCTCACTCACTCTCGTTTCCCACCTTCCTCACTCTCCATTAACTTTATATTCACACCTAGCCCATGTCCCCAACAGATGTCCATTTCAATCACATTGCAACTTTAGATCTATACTTCTTATTCGACCAATAGTCTCACTACCATACAATAATACAGGTAACAACATACCCTGCATGTTCAAGACTCTGTAGCGCACCAACGACTTAGCTCCGTTTATCATTCACCCAAATCAACCCGACAATCAATACAACTCTGATCAACATCTCATCGCTCCTCACTCACTCCTCCGGTCCCCCAAAACTTTCACAACGGCGCACTTCACACTTACCTCGGATCTAACACACACCCTCCAGCATCCACTCCCGTTCTCCAATCTCCTCCTCTTCTACTCCCCTTTTACCAACTCACGAATAACTCCACCTGGCACACTTCTCCAATACTCTCCCCCAATTCTTCATTCACTCAGATCACTTGAACATCCCACCACGCCTCGCCGCATCCGAAATCCTATACATTCAGTTCAACCTTCAACGAATCATCTGAGGACTGTCCTCTTCATACTCTAGTATAATCAGTTTAATACCCTCCCTTATCACCCCTTCATTACTATCTATTCTGTCATATTTCTATTAACGACCCACTCTTATCATACCTCTGTTCCACACAATCTTCATCTCATTCTTCTCTATTACTCTTATCAGATTCGCCCACACCGAACAAATCAATCCGCATACAATCATGCGGATATATATATATATAATATTTAATTATATATATTTTTATATTAATTATATATAGAATTATACACTATATATATTAATATATTTACCAATTTATATAATGTGTCAAAGATATTGCTGAATCTAACAATATATATATTTAGATTTTTCATTCATGTATATATTACTATATAACTATATAGTATATAATATATAATATTATATTATAATATAAAAATTATACTAATTATATTATATAATAAATAATCTTATTATATATTATAGTTCAATGAACAAATTAAAATCTTTAGTCAAAAACTAAAAAATGAAACGTACTATTTAAATTCATTAAAATAGTTTAACCATTCGTATATTTTTATATAGTTTCTAGGATTTCAAATAATTTAAATACTATAGTATTCTTAAACTATAAACTACTATATAATCTATGGTTTTTAAAAATTAAATATTGTAAAACAGTCAGCGTGGAAGATGTAATTTTTGTTAATTTTTTTATTTTTATATTATTTTTTATTTATTTTTATTATATTTTATATTTTTTATTAGCATTATATTTATAGACTTAATTTCTTTCATTATTTCGATATAAATCTATATAAATAATTTTAATTATAAATTATTCAACAAGCATTTTTCTATTTAATTATTATTTGAAAATTATATATTATATTATCTTATTTTATTATTTTTAGTATATTTCAATTTATATATGTGTGACATGTTGATCAAGCCATTTTTCCTCGAATTGCAAGCTAAGAGTTATCAATCCCATTTCATGATTGACGAGTTTTTATAGGAAATTAATTATATTTTTTGATATTATTGAAATACGAAGCGGACTCTGAAACACATTATATTTCTAAATAACATCTAGACCCTTCGTCCACATTTATGACTTTGAACCATATATATATATTCAGGCAGTCATTCAGAGAAAAATCTTGTTTCTAGGAAACCATAGCTCTCAAATAAAATAAAGATTAATTTTTAAAGATAATATTTGGAAGTAATATTTATAATATTAATAGATTAGATAGAATGTATATATCAAATCCTTAAAAATAATATTAATTATCAATAGATCGGGATTCATTCTAGCCAAATCCTCTAAAAATAATGTTCCCATAATAAATTTAATCTCATATTTAAGATTTCTTAAGCCTAATTAAAATTAGGCTAGTTGCAGGTGGAGGAAGAGCGACTCAGCCAGGCTCATATTTTCATACATAACCCAGTGCTTCCACGAAACCTAACTTAATCTAATTATAAAGATATTATTACTAATTAATGTGGTGAGTGTTTCCGGGGGGGGGAAGTGGGTTTCAGTTTTGCATATACTGTTTTCAATATGGGGGAGGGTTCAATACCTAGTTTTCCATTATATAGATATATTCTATTCTACTTATATAGTACAGAATGAAGTAGAATCTTCAATTCTATTTATGCTTAGAATTAGTAGAATATATTCTTTGTATAGCTATATAATAGATTTTACACTACAGTAGAATATTTACTATATGTAGTACAAATGAAGTAATATTCTATATTCTATTTATGTTAGATATAAGTAACCCTATGGAGTGTCATTATTTTAGGTGGTCTTGGACTCTGGCCTACGGCCTTGTGAATCTTTTTAATAATGTTTGAGTACTTTTCTGGGGGGGTTAGGGTGTTCAATCTATGATTTGGATTTTTTACTGTAAAGTTCGGGTTTTAATCTTATACTGTCTGATTACGAGCGGCAAGATGCTGGGTTTATGTGCTAATTTCTATGGCGGAATAGATGCTGGACGCGATGATATTTTCAGGTAAATTTTTTTTGTGACCTGGGAAATTTTAGATAGTCGGTTTGTTGCAGATTTGCTTCGTGTCATATATAATTCAATACTAAATGTTAATTGTTAGAAAATCCATTATTGATTTGACGAAAAAATGTTCAGAGTTTTATTATTGATGCTTCGTATTCTCATCTACAGAGTCTGTGTTGAATCAAATTTCGAATATTTTTAGTTTAAAACTTATAGTATTTATTCCATTGTTAAGGTCTGTGATTTTGATTTTTATTGAGCACTCAGTAGTGACCAAATATCAGCTGATTATACAGATTAACCAATTTATGAACTTTAGATATATTTTGGTTTTATTTACGACTGCGCGGTATTTCTGAGATAGAAATTAGTATGTGGAGATTTATGAGTATAGAGGAATTTTGATTTGAATTATAGAATTCTGGGATTATTGATCTGTATGGTATTGATTTTGAATTTTGTGAATTCCTGTATTGACTTTTGTATTATTATGTTATTAGTGTGATCGGTAGGAGTGAAAGGAGGGAGAATTTATCTCATCGGATACATGTAGAGTATGCTGTCTTTCTTAACAAAAATCACATAGTTCAGTGCTGTCATTATCCATTTTTTTGCCCTCAGCCATTCTAAGACTGTGACTGGATTTGTGGAGTATAGCTGGGTAAAAAAATTTGTCCGGATCTTCCCAATTTTCTCTTTCAAAACCGTAAGGTTGATATTGTAGGTTGTTGTCGGATGGGAATTCGATTTTTGTGGTTCAGAAAAACGATCGATAGCGGTGTTCAGGAGCATGCTGGCTCCTGAGCGAGAGCGATTTGCATTATTTTTATGTTCTGTAATAATTCCGGGTCCAATCGCTATATATTTTTACGTTTGCCATCGATATTTATACAATTTTATAGTATTAGTAGACAACGAGATAATGTCTGGACTTTATGAATATTTGATGTGAATAGGTCTCTTGTAGGTTGATTACTGTGTTATAGTGACAGATTACTGATATGAGTGAAGTACTCTAATTATCTGTAAGTTAGTTCATAGTCACTCTATTATTGTGAATGATGGGTGATCGTATGTGAATCCCATGCGGGGTGTGTGGACGTTGAAAATCCGGGTGAGTATCCAAGTTGTTATATTGGTGTTAGAGGGGATTAAAGTTTGAGAACAAGTTATGTGGACAATTATAGATTGTATGGGGATGAATAAAAGTTGATTATTTTGTATATTCTCTTATTTTAGGACCATTAGTAATAATTTCTATTATAATTGTGTATGATGATGATGTTTGGTCGTTGTTCACGAGTGACGTGTGTGTTTTGCTTTAGATATTGTTAGTGTGTTTACGCATAAATTGAATTCAATTTTATGTAATAAATGTTGATCTTTCATAATCTGATATAAAAATTTTTGTCATTACTGTCAATAATAGTATGTTTAATAATAGAGGAATATCTAGTGTAAAGGTGATGATTCTATTAATTATTATAGTGAAGTTACCTGTATTAGTGTTATGTATAGTGAATGTATTTGTATAATTTATGCTTAGCGTGTGTGAAGTTATCTATAGTGTATTTATTTATATTATTCCATTTATATGTTCAATTCATGGGAGATCAATTAATTAGTAACTACTTAAAATCTTATTGGGGATGTGACGTAGATTATTTGGTTTTATCTTGCGATTATTTTCATCTACCGCATCTATAAAGGTGACAGTAGACCTTAAACGGTTATTTCTGAGTAGAATTAATAGTCCTCTTGTGGTTTGAAGGTGTTGTTAACATTACTTAATCAGGGTGAGGCCTATATTATGACAGATAAATTTTCTTATATCTACTAGTACTAGAGGTTGACCGCAGTCTGACTACCTATGTGCATTATTATAGGTAGACAGGAGATGTGCTCTGGGGCCTAGGTGCTAGCCTATCTACCAACGTCACCAGCTTAACTATTAAATTATATTATAATTAAGAAAGTGGGGTTAGCCACTTGTTATTAATTAAATCAGTATATATAATTAGATAAATTTAGATAGTAGATAGATTGTACAAAAGATTGGTATATATGATAATAGTTATATTATTAAATATGTATAAACAAATAATAAATCGGATCTACGCATGAGTCTGCAGGCGTAATATTATTTGAGGCTTAACGTACACACCGAATGATTTGTATAAACTAGTCCGCCAGGAGATAAAGAAACGACAGGAGCAATTCATTAATATGGTCAATACTAAGTCCCGCCTGAGACACTCATTTTCCTTTTCCGCTATGTATATTGCTATGCTAGGGGTTGAAGAAGGTGGAGATGATGGTACGACCGTAGTGTAGCTTTACCAGTCCCAACCACTTACAGGGAGGATGAAATACAATGCTATATATTAATTAATATTAATATATCTATATATTTATATATAAGATATATTATATCTAATATAGTATTCTGTCATCATACTATATAATATAATAATATTTATTATTAATTATCATCTATTAATATGTATATTCATATATTTATATATATATAATATATTATATATATAAGATAATATATATATATATCATAATTAACTTTATATAATATCTTATATATTTAATATATAATTAATATATATATATATATTATTACATATCTATAATATATTATTAAATTAGTATTATATATATTATTATTTTCTGTGATACTAACAATATATCAGAATTACAGTCTAACGGGGAGGACCTAACTACAGGATAACGACCATTACCTAGGAACCAGACATGAGGGATAATTGCTCCCCTAACCTACACCTCCTGTACTAGATATTGTTGCCCTTATAGCCATAAGAAATATATATTAATAATTATTTATCAGATATTGGAAAATATATAATATGATATAAGAAATCGTAATTCGTTTATAACCAACCAGATTTACATCGTTATGATTTAGCTAAATTAATCAACGTTTATTGTTTCCTTGTTTTGTACGCAAAATCACGAAAACTTCGGTTTTCGCACGCAGAGGAAATCATAGAAGGATAATATATAAATATGGACATTGCAAATTTATTCTATATGTTCAAGTACATTAAGCTCCAAAGTTGTGATAGATAATTCTATATTAAAGTTATCAGGAATTAAGGGATAACGTAGTGATATATTATTCGGCCTTATTACTATATGGTACGTACCTTAAAATAGGTGTGAAGTTTCAATAAGCAATTTAGGGTATTTACGACTCTACTTTAGACAATTGTGTGGACTATTTAATAAATGTGTCCGACGGGGTTATTTGGAAGAAGTTGGCAGATTTTTTCTGGGATGGTTCAAGTCTCACATGTTGCCACTTTTAAATAATTTTAGACGAGACAGAGCATATATAAAGGAATTGTTGGTGCTGAGTCCAACGGTTTTTCAGTCACCGCCAGAGCTCTTATATTAAATTTCTCATATAAGACACCGTTATCTTTTCGGAACTAATAATAATTACGTATAAAACCATTTATATGTTTAGCTATTATTATCTTATAGCACTCTCTTAAACGTTGTTTCTTGCTGGGGTAATTGTTTTCTTTTAGGGTACTCCTATATTTCTCTAATTCATCATCGTAATTGCTTGTTAATAACACCCTGATTTGGACATATTATTTATGCCTTCACATAACTCACCCGAAAATTATTTCGAGAATTGACCTAAACTCCAATTCATAGATGAGTACCAGTTATTAACAATAGTACCTATAAAAATAACATATTTTATCGGATTTTTTTGAGAGTTTGTGGCAAGCTATGTAAGTAGGTTCTTCACCTCACTATTTTTTTATTTGAGATTTTGAATTAGAAAAAACAATAATATATTTTACCTATTTCGTATAGAGATATATACATTCGATAATGGATAATTAAATCCAAAAGGCATATGTATACGGGTAGAGATGCACATTCTCACTTGTAATAATTTCTTTGTATATCATTAGGTTTGGATTTTTTTCTTGGAACTAACTTCAAAAAAAAATGTATATTTTGAAAAATTTTTGAATTTTATCTATTGAGTAGTACAAAAAATTATTAAGTACTAGATGCAATGCACGACTCTCCAATCCGAAATTGGTTATTGATTGATTAGTGTACAAAGAATAAAAAAAATTTCGCATTTTAATTTCTAAAAATAATAAAAAAATAGTTAGTTGGAATAATTGAACAATCAGGATAACAAAACTCAAATAATTTCGAATAAATGTAACTACTTGAGTACCAATATGTTTAATGTAGACGTGACATTAATGCATAATTAAAGTATTGAATAATTTAGAAATAAATATATGTGAGTTAGTTGAAAAATGTCATAAACTTTGTTTGTCATAAAATTGAAATGAAAGAAATGTAACACACGACACTATTAACAAGATCGTGTGGTGAACGAATAGAAAATATTACATGTTTTTTTTTTTTTCTTTAACAAAACTGACTCTAGAGGGCATCAATTGTTCACAGTTTCAACAAGTAGCGCAGGCTCAAAACTATACGAGGCTGTAAACCATAGCAATGATGATCAATTAAAAGTCAAATTATCAGCGTATATACACCCAAGGGATACATATACGTATGACATTTCCTATCACAAAGAATACTATAAAAAGAATGTTGTAAATGTTTTACGCAAGAAACATCAATGTCAAATTCTGAACAATGAAGCTGGTATAATAGATAGTGCATGTAAAGTCGATTTCATCAATTCTCTTTCAGAAGAGGCTTCAAAGGAAGGAAAGGTGGTCTAAAATGCAGAGCAGATGTGTACAATGAAATATGTGCAGAAAACTGGCTGGTGAATGAACATGTTATGAAGAGGAATCCTATTAAA
>JABUQX010027835.1:0-2500 GCA_015478945.1 Trachelipus rathkii
TCAGTTTTTTACCGAGACTGCATTCAAAGAAGCTCGCCTCCTCCCAGCTGTGCAGAGTTACCCACGGATCCCCGTCTGAGAAAGCCGTATTGCGTACCGATACCACCTCCCTCCATCCCGGACGTCGTCGATAAGGCATCGAAGTCTACGTCACCCCCACCTTCCTATATCGACGCTGTTGTGAAAATTAAAGACAAGGTGAGCGACCCCAAAGACTCGTCGAATGAAAGCGTCTCGGGTGTGACGAACAACCGTGGCGAACCGATGTCACTGCCATGTTTTTACTACAGACCTTCTGACAACAACAATGTGAAGTTATACAACCCCATTCGCCCGCAAATAGAAGATGAAGATATGAGATTTGCGATTCCTTTGGAATTAAACGGGAAGATAGCTATGTTTAGAAACGAATATTGTTGGAAGACCTCTTAGAATCGCTGCCGCAAGTGAATAGGCTAGGATTCTAAAGCAAAAATTTTCGAGAGGCTCCAGATGGATCGAATATCAACAACGCGCTTCCGCAGCACCACTATTCCAGGCGAATGTACTATGGCAATGGCCAGGTACTGTTTATCAGCGATAATATCTACCTCAGACGTTATTCTCTTTGACTCAGACGATCATCTAATACTACCCCTTCTCGGTCGGAGAATGGCGCCCGCGGTAAGATAGATTTACAGTCGCGCCGCGAAAGAAAACTTAGCACTGCAAAGGACCAGTAGCAGAATCACCCGGAAAAAGGAAGGCACGTGGGATCATAGACATAATTAAAAACTTTTGAAGAAAACAACTTGATTCAAGGGAAGATAAAGAACGATGCGTAGGTTTCCATCTCGAATCCGCTGGTCGGTGTACCATCAACTCTCTTGAAGAACGAGTCAAGAGCTTCATCCTCCTCTGTCCGAGACACCATGAGAAAATAACGTTAAGGAAAAGAAATTCGGCCTTGCTGGAAGCCAACCAGTGGATACGAAGGAGGATCAAAACAGGCTCATAGAGATATATATATATATATATCGAATCCAAAAGACAGAAGTTCGGGAGCTCTTGATTCACTCGGTAGAAGCGACATCGTGGAAGACGCTCAACGATTCAGCGAGACATTTACGAACAGACCGCTTCACTATCCGTCTTTATCAAGATCGCTGGCTGGATCGAAACATTTGTTTCGAAGGTGCAGCCAATAGTCTAAATATAGATAATATTAATAGGTCTAGAGGCAAAGCGGCAACGTCGAGCAGCAGCAGCAGAGCTTCGCTTGACGCGATTTCATTATTCAAAGAGAATATTTAGGAGCAAGTAGATAGAAGAGAAGAGGAAAACGGACGCCACAGGAGCATAGTGGTAGGATCCTTACAGGGGAAGAAAGATCACTGATTGAAGGCGGGGATTTTCTCGGTATCGAACGACCACCGTGTACGGTGAAATATAATGATGGATGTTTGGCGACGAATATATGAAATTCAAACGTAGCAAATGTTGGCGGGGGGGGGTGGGCGGTGGTAGGAAGGAGACGATTCAGTGGACTCGAGCTTGGGGTTCTAGCAGTCGAAGTGCGGGGTTGAATCGATTTAAACAAGATTCGTAAAGAGTTGCTCATGGGGTGCGAAGTTACACCCGAGGAGAGAGATACTAAGAGAATCAGAACGAACTATTTAAAACTGAGGATTGTTATAGAATATATTTTATAATCTTCGGTGATGAAACTCGGGACATACGAATTATATTATTATTATGACGATTTTTAATTTGTATTATAAACGTATCCAAATACAAATTTGACTTTAATTTCGATTCATATTTTTTAAGGTTTTTAATAAATCTCTTCTACCTCGGATTTCCGTCTATCCTACACATTTCTTTTTTTAAACACCTGTACACACGCGGTTGGTTGTTGCTAGTACTCAGACCAGTCTTGGTCTTATTTTATATCTATTTGGGAAAAATGAAATAATTAAACAATTTTGTTTAAAAACAGCTTCTATTATCGTATTCTTACGCGCCTTCAAAAAATTTAGGGCAGGCTTTGTTTGTAAAATGTACCTCAACAACTGAAATTCCTACTTTGATGATGTTAAAAATAAAGATTTTAGTAGGCTTCCGGCTTTGATATCCCGGAAGTGTCTTTAAAGACGACTCGTTCCTTAAGGGGCATGCGCGTGCAAAGCGAACGAGATGCTTTCTGCTTGTGTCATCGGTTTATTTTCCTACGCTCCGTTTTTCTTTTGTTCGAGCGTCATAATCATCTTTAAATGAGTTCTTTTGCGTCGCGCGATTCTGCGCGTTGAAGCCGTGATACTTCTCTTTCGGGTTTTCTTGGACTTTTTTTCACACTTTCTATTTCGTCTTTATCATTAATTAGATAGTGAGTCGTCGGATGCAAGCTTTGAGAAGCGAGGAAAAATTTATCACCTCTTTACCGGCCGTGACGATTCTATTCGTCGTCTTTTTTTAATCATCGTTTGGAGCTATCCAAAAAAGAAGAAGAAATTCATAAATT
>JABUQX010027835.1:7500-10000 GCA_015478945.1 Trachelipus rathkii
ATAAAATCCATGTGGTTCCTAGAACTGCTCCGAAAAGAAGAGGAGGTAATTTTGACCTCTCTGTCAGCGATTTCGTTGCCAGTTACCCCTACGTGAGAGGGGGTCCAACCTACATAGTATGATTTGTTTCTTACGAGAGTGGAGCAGCCGAAGAAATTGTTGTACAGCGGATAAATATTGATTTTTTTTTTTTTAGAATATGGGGCTTTAAGCAAATCTGAATAAATGACATAAGAGTGGTCTTGGTTAAGGAATAGAATTCGGGAAAGGGCATTATAGCCATTAATTTTGACGTAAAAATTGAAGCATGAGGGGGGGGGAGTGCATGGGAGAAGTTGCGGTCGAAAGACAGCAGACACACCTGCACTGTCCCCTGTTTCAGAGCCGTCAGTAAACACTGGTGTAGATTCACCGTGAACTGCGGAATGAGACAGGAATGATGCCTTTAACAAGGCAGCGGGGTGGCTAGATTTGGAGAGAGTTCAGGACCCGGCAAATGGTGGGAGCAGGGAATAGCCAAAGTGTACACCCTTCATCATAAGAGAACAACAACACTTTTTGCAAAGGGATGTCGAGGAAGTTAAGGATTTTATAAACTGTGTTTACAAATGGCCAGTATGGAGGATTCTGAAATATCTCTCGCAGAATCGGTGTTACAGCAGATGATATTGGGGTTTGAAAGCGAAGATAACTTGTGCACATGATGCATTATTCCCTTCGAAGAGAGAGTAGGTTTAGGGGGAGTCTGTTTGCTTCTACCCTTTTCAATTCATCGTTTACTTTAGAGTTAAGTGTGTCTATATTACGGTCTGATATTAAGATTGCAGTGTCGTCAGCATACTGAGAGTATTGAATTTTTTTTTTTTTTTTTTACAATTTTGAAAGTCATTTGTATATATATATATATATATATGTATATATATATAATATATATATATATATATAATATATATAATAATATATATATATATATATATATATATATATATATAATATATATATATTTATATATATATATATATAATATTAAAGAATAGCGGCCTCAAAATAGAGCCCTGAGGGACTCCTTGGGAAATTGAAACGTGTGAGGATGATGTGTCTCCTAAACAAACTTATTGTGTCCGGTCAGATAAGTATGACTGGAACCATTTATAGTTTATCATTAGTGATGCCAACATGAGTTTTAAATTTGTTTAGAAGTATAGGTTGTGCGGAACTACATCGAATACTTTCGAGAAATCTAATAGTAATAATAATACACATATTTGTTTTTCGTTTAGTGATTTGTAAGACTTTTCAGTAAAGAAGATAAGAACATCTTCCGTTTCTGTGTTATGGCTTTTGGTAAAGCCAAATTGAGTTTGCGAGAGAACCCAATTTCCATGCAAGTAATTAGTTAAAAGTTGTGCGTGAACTAATTTTTCAAGAATTTTACCAGTTGTATGAAGGATTGAAGTCGGACGGATGTTTTTCGAGAGGGAGGTGTCAGCACTTATGGGAACAAGGGCGACTTTTGCAATTTTTAATTCAGTTGGATAATAATAATAATAATAATAATAATAATAATAATAATAATAATAATAATAATAATAATAATAATAATAATAATAATAATAATAATAATAATAATAATAATAATATATCCAGTTCAATTATTTAATGCACCTCGATTTCTATTCTTGCTTTTTATTATTATTATTATTATTATTATTATTATTATTATTATTATTATTATTATTATTATTATTATTATTATTACGGTATTATTATTATTATAATTATTATTATTATTATTAATGAAGTTGTTCGTTTTGAGAAATTGATTTTTTTAATTTGAACATTGTGCAAATCGAAATAAATGTTCCTAAAGCAGAGAGATGTTCTATGGAACATATTATTATTATTAATTATTATTATTATTATTAATTATTATTATTATTATTAGTAGTAGTAGTAGTAGTAGTAAGATGCAGAAAGTGATGAGGGTACATGAGACTGAGGCGAGAGTGCGTGGCTAATAATAATAGTTATCATGGTTATGGATAAAATTTATATACCTTAACCTCGTCAAATGGGTGGCAAACTTTTTTTTTATAATTTATTTATTAAATTGGATGAATATGTCAATTTAGGCTACTTATTTGTAAAAACATTTAAATTACATGCATTACATTTGACGTACGTCTTTATAAAGTTTATTTGCTTTACTGACAAGAAACTTTGACAAAATAATTTTCTTAGCTTCGTCGATCAAGGGGTCCAAAACATACAAGATTTTAGTACTTCTTTTATACTTTTGTCATCAATAATTATGTTACCGTACAGTTTATGACAATAACGCCATCATAGTTAATAGACCATTTTTTAGTTTTTGACTTCGATAATATGGTAAATTAAATAATAATAATAATAATAAATTAATAATAATAATAATAATAAAAAAAAACGCGAGGAGTAAAGTTATTTCCATACTTTGACGTTGGAACTTAGGATCATCTCA
>JABUQX010027835.1:17500-26761 GCA_015478945.1 Trachelipus rathkii
ATTATTATATGTTAAGCTAATATTACGTTTACTTATAGTATGATCTATAATATATATATAATATATATATAATATAATATCATATATATATGATATATATATAATATATATAATAATATATATATAGTATAATATATATATGAGAGATAGAGAGAGAGAGATGAGAGAGAGAGAGAGAGAGAATGTATGTTTGCCCGCCGATACAGAGAGAGAATTTAAAATAATTCTTGGAATTTACACACAAAGATCTTTTGATGATGAGGAAATGAATTTGTACGCCATTTAGCCACACACACACACACCACTACACACATCACACACACACACACACACCTGCGCAAAGCGCGCACACTAAAAAAAAATTGGAACACAATCACATAACACACAGAGTAAGTAAAGCCGGAAAACATGGCATGAGCGCGGCACAATGCCATACCGCCCACCACAATATTAGGCTTACATTACCAGGATAGCGTTATATATATATATATATATATATAATACTATTATATAGTATATATATATATATATTATATAAATATAATAGTTATATATATATATATATAGGATAGATTATATATATATATACTATATATATATATACGTTTATATATATATATATAAATAAGTAGATATATAATATATATATAATTGATATATATATATAATTATATATATTTATATTATATTATATATATTATATATAGTATTATATATATATATAATATAATATAGGCATAAATTATATATTTAAATATATATATAATAATTATATTGGATATTAAATGTGTAAGAGGGCCAATTATAGATAATGTTATAGGTGATCACCAAAAAATTTATTATAGTATAAAAAAAAATTTAAAAATTAAACTTACCAGTGATAGTGGTAAGACACCAATATTCGGCGTATATTATTAAACATGCTGGTTGATTGTTAGACTCATTTCAGTTATACCGCTCATGCATCTCAAAAGCCTCCCCCCCCCCCTTGTCTATGAGTTCTGGACTCTCTCTTATCACAATAAAGAAAATTAATATTAATAGATAATATAAATAGATATTCCTATGATAAATTTTATTTATATAAAATGTATTGATCGATCCCACCTTCCATCCACAATATATGTCAACAGGAAGAACTTAATAATAGTGCTATCTACCTGAAGCCAAAAAGTTAAGAGTCTTGAGGCAATGACCCTAATATATCTTGTCTCTCTACCAAACAGTATGATAAGTAAAAAAAGATTATAATATAGTTGGCTTAAAGATGGTACCCACTACACACATTTTAAAATTAATATAATCATATGCATGCCTTGCTTGGTTTTAGTCAAACTAAAATACTAAAAAATGCCCCAATTTGTCCTCCTTAATTAATAATTACTATCCGTATTACAAACATACAGTATTCTTGTTCATTCCGAACCTTCTAATCGCAAATTCTGCCATGAGGAGAGCTCGGGCGCCTTTACCGTCAATCTACACAGTTCCATCTTTCTGTCTTCGTCAATCAATCCAATCCGATCCCATTCTTTCTTATCTGTCTCGTCAATCAATCAATCCGTCCATTCTTTTCTGTCTCTGACTCTTGACTTTCAACTCTAATGCTTCATTATTCATGTGAATTACTAGTAACGTCTGCTAACACGTACTTCCTTTTGTTCTATTTCCATCCCACCACCCCCATCTTCCTGTGCCTTAAAAGACTTTTAAACCCAGTGTATCGATTACGGTTAATTAATTGCTCGCGAGAACTTCTGAGTTTGCACATTCCGCCAACTGAGAGTTGGATGTAACAATGTGGCCTCTGGGCTTTCCCACTAGAGGAAATAAAAAAAAAATCACAAAATAATTCATAATCTGCCATGTTAAAAAAAAAAAGGACCCTATGTTCAATAAGTAAATTTTTAAGGGGAAAAAAAAAACATTTTTTGTTTTGAAAAACACGCAAACATCCAAACTTAAAAGCAGGGCTGCGCGAGCCGGTAAATCTCCTATGCTAGCTCCGATCCCGGCCTCCAATTCATTTTAAAATTGCATTTTGCTCCGGCTCCGTCGCCACCCATAAAAAATTTCTTGTACTCCGCTTCCGGCTGTTGCGCAACCTGTGAAAAGTGAGTGGGGTGCTTGTAGTTTAATCTACGTAGTGAAAACTTCGCCAATATCGATAAATTAAATTTTAAATTTATTGAAACTATAATGAATATAATAATTCGATACTCTTACACTTTTATATACTTGGTCGCTTTTTAACTTAATGTTGATTGTCTCGAAGCAACACGTTTGATTCAGATCAGAGGTCAACATTGATTTGTAGTCAAAAGTTTGACGAGATCGATAATGTAGTGCAGAAAAGTTGACGGCTCTCTAATTCCCTTATTGGTTCGGCTAGAAGAAGTACTTTGCTTAGAGGATCTCTCCTCCATACAATTAAGAAAATGACCCGTACAGGCCACCTTTTTTTCTATTTTTTAATAAAAATAATTAATTTTTTTCTGCTCTGCGATTGCGGGAAACAAATAGGTCGATAAGATGGTTTATGTACCCAAATACAACCTTTCTTGGCGTGATGTTGTAGCCTCCTTTCTTCCGCATCTATCTGTTTATGTGGAAACTCCTTTGCCTTCTATTCCCATGAAATCAAGTCCCTCTATTTGAAGTCCCGCGTTTCGCGCCACGAGGAATTGTGGTTAGAAGGTAATATGTGGGTTATTTTCAGCATTATTTTAAATTTTGTTTGTCTTCTTTGTATATTTTTTTTGTTTATGATATATATAATATATATATTGAGTAGTGTAAATAGTTTAAAATAAAGTATAGTATATATATGTAGTATATATATTAGTATTATAATATTATATATATTATATTTTTGCACCTGCTTGAAAAGAGCCGCTGCCAATGAAATCGCTAAACTATATTAATTATATATTAGTATATTATACCGTAGTAATTATAAAATAATAGTATATATAATATATATATATATAGTATGATATATATATAGTATATATATAAATATATAATTATAAATTATTATAGAATTTACAAAACATTTATTTCAATGGATCCAAACCCAAAACAAGGGTCGCTTATTGTCACATAGCCTTCCAATTCCATACGCCCAATTAGTCTCACTAGCCTTCCATTCATACCCCAATTTTATCCTTGAAGTTTGAAGAAATATGCCTAAAGCTTCTCAATTTGAAGAGTATCTCATGTACTTCACTTATCTCTTTTTTCAATATAACAACCTCAACCTATTACAGGGTTATTGATAAAAAAGTACTGATTTTTTGCTTTAATTGGTATATGGTTTAATTGTGTTTGTTGAAAATATCTTAATAATAATATTTTACATATAAGGGTCAATATAGCCAATTAAACCATAAGCCAAAAAGCCAAATATAACCATCATAGATGTATGGTCCAAATGACCAAAAAGCCCAAATATTCGCATGGTCTTTTTGCCGAACGCCTGCTATCTACACCCATAAACAAGTAATTGAGAGATGATATCCATTATCACATAAGGATGGTGGGGCTCAAACATTGACCATCTGCAAGTCCACTGTTCTTTTGGCTCTAACATATTCCCATCTAGGGTGCTACACACAAAACTATTGTAAAAAGATTACATTTCATGGAATTATTCCAGTCAGCTCTTACATATACCAGTATACACTGCCTATTGGTCTCTTAAAGCAAGGAAAATTTCAGCCGATAGACTCCAAGTTATCTACTTATATCAGTATACCCATTCACACTAATTAATCAATATGGAGTAACACTACAAATATTTATTATATTGATGTAGATATACCAAATCTGTACAATCGTGAGAGTACAGTTTTATTGATTAAAGAGTCTAAGATAGATTCGTATATAATAAAAGATTCATTGCTAAAAGTAAAAAGTTTTGGTTTCCCCACTATTCTTGTTGTACAGACCTGGAGAATGAGAGAGAGCGTAAGAATGTGGTGTTGATGTGCAGCGTTTGTAATGAGTAGGTAAAACTACCAAAATAACTTAAAACCTCCTTTTTCTGTTGAGGAATCACAAGTAAATGGAACACAGAGCTGTAAAGAACTATGCAGAGTATCGAAAATCATAATATAATGTTTTGAGCGCGCCCCATAAAGGTGAACACCTTGGTAGGGACATAGCTAGAAATTCTGCAAGATCTTCACGACATATAAAGAGAATGTGATGAAAGTGAAATTCTAACATAAAATGAGAGTTAAACCTCAGCCTTCGAGTCTCTCTGAGTTAGTTACCATACATGTGTTTCTTCGGCAGGGTATTTAGAGAGCAATATTAGAGAGGGCCATTAACTTTATGTTTTTTCGGTTTATACCATTTAAGAAATATTTCAGTATATTGGAAATCATAAAAGCTTATGTACTGGTATGAGAGAACCTAAAATGACATATAATATAGTAAAGAAATATAATAACTACTTCTCTCTCTCTCTCTTCTTTTTCTCAAAGATCTCACCATTGTCGTAAAGCAAATTAATGAATTTCATTTCCAGTAAAACGGATCGAAACACTATTTGCTCTACCTTGTACTCTCTTTTAGCCTTTTATACTGTCGTTAAATATTGGGATAGAATTGTGAAAGTATCTATTAACTTTATCAAGTCAAAGAATCATAAGATTCACTCCAAAACTGTCAAACCAAATATAATAAATGAAAATATTCAGATTACTTTCCAGAGTTAAATTCCTAACTATTATATTACATAGTATTAGAATAGTAGAGTGAATACCCATTGAACCTCTGTAAAAAACTATGACTGATGTGGCCAGAAGAGCCTACGAGCAACTAGCAGAGGCACTTCTTTAACTCTCCCTGAAGCATTAAATATTAGTAACATGGGTAAGACCTGTAAGATTTTTTTGATATCAATGAGCTGCATGCAGTCTTTAAAAATTGCACATGAAGTTAAAAAAATGCTGCTGCCATTTCCCAAGTCTACCTAACATGATAGGAAATTTTCCATTTTCCCAAAGCTTTAAAAAAATAGATTGTAAGCCCCAAAAACAGTAATCCAAATTTTACTGCTTCAAAAATGATTGTAATTTTGAAATATCAACATTGATACTAGCGTCATTTCCTTTGGAAGAATGCCTTATTATATCAATTCTGTTACAGTAAACTTTTGATGTGAATTTTATCTGCTATAACTTTTTTATATATTCATGCATGCAGTTTAATTTTCAATTCATTAGTTTTGTTAATTGACCAGCTACAATTTTGTTAATATACATACTAAACTATACTTCCCAACTTGTAATGACAATTGTTCAATACAATGGATCAAATGAACTGCTTCAAATTTGAGATGATTTAAAAGGCAATTAGTTTGTTTTTCCCCTCACTTTCAATGTCTACTAGTAATATGGTTGCAACAACAACTATTATTTTGGGTGTAATGCCCAAAGAAAAGTTTGTAGTAAATAATAATAATAATACTATAATATAATTTATTAGATTAAAATTACCCACCCAACTTTATTCAATATTCTTAGTTATGAAATAATTATTTATGGATATTATTTGATTTTATAGAATTAAATTATACATTAAGGAGCTAGACCAACAGAGCTGCAAATTATATGCAGCACTTCAGTATCCAAAAAAACTGAAAGTAATCATGTCGTTGTAATCTTGAAATTATATTAAATTGCATTGAGGGAGAAGTCAAAGAAATATACCTATAATATTAAATCTTTAATAAACTACAAAAGACGATCATATTATATGAATGTTTAAAAATGTGTTTTATAACCCATACAATTAGTAAGGTTTAAATATATCAGTATAAAAAGTAAATTTTTGGAGAATAGGACATTAAGACTTCATTTTTCTAATAAATAAAATCAGACAACACATAAAAACTACAACTCAAAGAGAGAGATATATTATTAATAATAAACAATTTATTTAAACTCACCAAAAAATATTTATTAGGTATGGTCTTAACCAGCAGTCACACAACTTTCTTTGGGCATTACCATAAAATATAGTTGTGTGCAACCATATTACTATAGACTTGAAAGTGAGGGAAAACAAACTAATTGCTTTTAAATCACTCAAATTCGAAGCAGTTCATTGATCCCTTTGTATTGAAAATTGTCATACAAGCTGAGAAGTATGTGTATTATACTTGATAAATTGATTTTAAAAGTTAACAAATTAATCAATTGAAAATTAAACTGCATGAAATATGAAAATAATAGCAGATAAAATTCATCAAAATCTTATTCAGGAACAAAAGAATTTTGTTGGAAACATTTTTTTCACTTCCAAAGAAATGATGCGGTTTGATTTTTGAGACATCAAAATTAAGATCATTTGAGAACAAAATAATATCTAGGACTGCATTTTTGACACATCATCAAAATTCATATTAGTTGGTTTGAGCAATTTGGATACGGTCTTTGTGGTTCACATCCTCATGAGCAATTTTGAAAGACTTTGCAGCTCTTGATATTCAAAAAATTACAGATTTGCCTATCTGCATCGTTCTGAAATTGAATGCGTTCAAGGGAAGTTCAAGAAGTGCCTCTGCTAGTGCTCTAGGCTCTTCTGGCACATCAGCAGTTTTACAGTCAATGGGATTCACACTACTCAACTGATAGAATATGAATTAAGTTCTGGAAAGTAATCAGAAATTCATTGGTGAGTTTGGTATGATTCTCTTTACTTGAAAGAAAGATCTTCACAATCTCCCAATAACACAGTTAACTTCAGAGGCAGCTATATTGTTTTTGTTTTACTGGAAAGAAAGATCTTCACTATCTTCCAAATTCACAGTTAATTTTAGAGAAGTAGTTATATTTCTTTCATTATTATGCTTTCTGGTTCCATTCAGTACATAAGCTTTGATCCAAACACTGAAATCTTTTCTCTGAACAAAATGCCATTAATATTTTAAATACCCCAAGAAACACAGTATGTAACTACCAGGGCTGGGAAGCTAGTGTAAATTCATTCACCTTATTTTAAATCTGCAATTCAAGCTCTATCTCCGGAGCCAATACTTTTGAAGTTGAGACTTCTGTTCCGACCCCAGCTCTGGCTCCAAAAAATATTTTTTAATATGGTGTTACCATCATCCTGCAACATCAACACTAACGCAGTTCCACAAAAGTGGGAAACCAAACTTGTTACTTTTTAGCATGAACTTTAAAGCGCAAAAGCTACTGAAACACTGACTCCCAATTCAGATTTGGATCCATCAATAAATATTTATAGTGTCGCCTTGATTAATTAGTGGAATGGGACTGAATAGAGAACTTGAGCTCGGCTGGAAATTTCCTTGCTTTAGTAGATCAAGGCAGTTACTGGTAGAGGCTGCTGGATAAAAGCCATGAAATGTAATCTTTGTCATAGGTTTTGTGTAGCACCCAGATGGGAATATTTAAAGCCAAAAGAACAGTGGACTTGCAAATGGTCAATGTTTTGAGCCACCACCTTTGTGAATGGAATCATCATTGCTGATGGGTGGTGAGGTGTTTTGAAAAAGAGATAAGTGAAGTACATGAGATACTCTTCAAATTGAGAAGCTTTAGGCATTTTCTTCCAAAATTAGAAATACTAGGAATATTATCTACATTTGAAATTGGAGTAGAATGCTAACACAGTGAGAAACTAAAATCACAGACCCTTGATATTGTGGTTGGACTCCTAAATTTCTCGATAACAGAAATGGGTTTTGACCACACTAAATTTAACTCTTTCTACTAAACTCCCTTCCGCGTTCCATCAGACCACGTCCAAATAATAATTACATATAATTAATATATAAGTAAAATAATAGATACCATAAATAATATTAATAATAAAATATATTAATATAATTAAATAAATAACTATAATTAATATATCATCTATAGGAATAAAATATGACTAAACTAAATAATAAGCAGGATATGCTAACCTATTATTATTAAATTATTAATTATTAATTAAATATATATTAATAAGATAATATATTAAATAATAATATTAATATTATTATATACATTAATACTAAAAGTATATGATTACATAAGTAATTTCAGAATAGATAAGCTGTTAGTAGTAAATTAATAATAAATAATAAATTATTATATATATAATAAATATACAATGAATAATAATATTATAAATAATAATAAATATAATAAATAATATAAGTAAATAATTAAAAATTAAATATAAATGAATATAGATGTAATTGTAGTAATATAATAATAGTAGGTATAATAATTAATTAATATAATAATATTAAATAATAATTAATAATATAGTTAGATATAATAAATAATTAAATAAAATAAAAAAAGTTAGGAATACATTATGTACACTCCATTTTGTAATTATATACTATTGTGAAGTAGGATGAAGAGTAGAGAGAATAGATTGAGAGAGAAGGAGAGTAGAGTTAGGTATGATTAGTGAGAAGAGAGAGATGAGAGAGTGAGAGAAGAGAGAGAGATAGACAAAGAGAGATGAGAGAGATGTAATGAGTAGAGAAGAGTAGTTAAGTGAAAGAGGTGAGAAAAAACACATATATACGTTTTATCTTAAAAAGAATTTTTCTTTGTATATTATACTATATCATTTATTTAGTGGTGCTAAAATATCAGTAATAATATATAGTTAATATATTGCTTTTAGTTATTATTTATTATTATAACGTAATTATATAATTAATATAAAGATAAATTACATTATATATATATATATTAATATTAATATATATGACTTATATATTATATAACCTTATATATATGTATTAATATATAAATATAGATATAAAAATATAGTATAGTAAAAAATACACATGGTGCCCGTATATTATATGTATATATATATATATATATATAAATATACTACCTTAATACTATTATATATATATATGTTATAGTATATATACATATATATATACCGTATTATATACATTAATATATATAATATATATATATATATTATATATACTATAATATATATATATATATATATATATATAGTTATATATTAATATAGTATATATTTTTATATGTACAATATATAAATTATATCATATATATATATATATATATTAATATATATATAGTATATAATATAGTATATATATATAATTATATATATATATATAATAGACTTAATATATATATGATTATGTATTTGTCTAGCTGGCTAAAGCCTCTATTCAAGGAGGGGTGTTTTAAATCTCAACAAGAAATTCCAACTAAGTAAAGTTACGGG
>JABUQX010027836.1:2500-5000 GCA_015478945.1 Trachelipus rathkii
ATATATAATGAGAATATTTTTTTTTTTTTTTTGCCGTCTGAAAAAAAAAATTTCCAAATGTTTATTTGTTTTTCTAACATTTCATTTTTTCCTTACATATCACAAAAAAAAAATCATTAAAAAAAGTTTTATTTCCTTCAAATTTTGTACCAACCTTACATATAAACGAACTGATATTTATATTAAATGTTTTGGTATAACGTAAGGTGGTGTCAGCCATGCTTGACTATTTTTCCTTGAAACTTTTTGAAAGTATTTTTCACAGATTATGAAAAAAAATTTAAAAACAAATTTTGAAATAAGGTGTCAAAATGAGATTTATTGCCACACTAAATTAGAGTATTTTAGTGCAAAAGGCTTTCAAATTTCTTGAAAATTAAAGATTTTATGGCCATTTTTGTAAAAATTCAAAAATCAAAAGTTCCTCTTTCATGTTTTTTTTCCATAATTTTAAAGATACCATACCTATTCATCCAAAAAACATTTTCTTTTATCGGTTTGAAATAGATGAGATTTTGCTATGAAGTCTCCTTAAATAAAAATTATTTAAAGTGTGTGTGTCTATTGTTTATTGTATCTAGTTTAATCATTATTTTCATAACTTTATCCTAAATTTTTTTAGTACTATACTAATTTCTCGAGAAAAACATTATATTTTTGGATTCAGTGAGTCGTGTTTTATAACTGTGCAAATTTTCATTGAAAAATTCAACAGTCCAGAATACCTATATATATATATATATACTTATATATACTTATATATATATATGCTGCTTATATATATAACAACGCTTATAGCAACCAACCAATATATATGCTTAATATATATACTATATATATATATATATATATATATATATTATGTTGATGATATGGCCAATGTTTTTAACTCATGTACATAAATGTCATAAAAAAAAGTACGATATCTAGGACCATTTTTCATATTGAAAAATATATATTTTTAAAAGTGATTAAAAAAAGAAATGAAATTTCATCACATTTTTAAAGTAAACTGGGTATTTAGATTTTCTCTGCAACGAATCCAACAAAAGTTAACTTACCTAACCTAACCCTAACCTATCACTTAACGCTCTGAGGGGCTGGGTTGTACAGCAATTTTTATGTCAGCGAGAAATCATTCTGTTTCCTTTTCGATTATTTGAGCTACAGATTACATAATATCTTATAAGTCAAGTTTTTAAAATCATATTGTTCTTTTACTGGTCCTTTAACCCTGACTTCATCATTAACTCAACTACCTAAAAACAAGGGTATTACGAGAGGATTTGCTAGATTACATTTGCTTATTTTGAGGTCCAAAACACTTGCATATCATCAGCATGAAGACCCTATATATATATATACCTTATATATATACTATATATATATATATATATATATATATATATATATATATATTATATCTCTTATATATTATATAATATATATATATATATATATATATATATATATATATATATATGCTGTACTCCAATATATATATGTATATATATAACTCATCACCATTTCTCACAAGGCTGCAAGGTGGTGTTGGTGAATGATACCTATTCAAAAATATCACCACCATTCATGAAATAACAAAATGATAGAAGGGGGTTTTCAGACCTTGCCACCAGACAAAGAAATTTCTTCTTATGATTCGACGACATCTTTGAGAAACGCAGCTTCACTCTTCTTAGATTTTGATGTTTAATTTTTTTTTATTTGCTAACTTTAATTTTGCTAATTTTGCATATATTTTATTAAAATCGTCAAAAGAAGTCGAAATAAACGTAGCTCCTACATATTTGATTTCAAATGAAAGTAATTTAATGTTTCAATTTTGCAATTTTAAAAAATCCGCATAAATAAATGAATGTCTTTTAGTAGTTACTTTCTCTTATTGCTTAAAATGACATGAAAATATATTTATCAAGGCACATATTTAGCAACCCTTTCAAATATTCAGTCTTATATATATATATATGGCTCATGTCGGCTATCTGCTTCTAGTTAAGGTTAATTTTTTTTTTATAAATCTACGTTATCGAACTATCCACAATTATTACATACCTTTGTCAATATTTTCTAGTTTATTTTTCTTGAGAGGAATTTCCGAGAGTTCTTCGGTATTTAGTGGCTTTGCTTTTCTTTCATAACGCCTAAGGGTTTTTCTATTGTCATAATTGTTATGCCACTAATTTATTTAAAATGTCAGCATCACAAATTACTATACCGTCCGCTTAAAAAATATTCTGCTAATTTTTCACGGGACGTTTTCTGATATATTTTATATGATTTCTCTATTTTTTTTTATATTCACGCCAGTATAGGTTTGGTATTATTCTATATTTGAATCAGTGTATATTTTCTGAAAAAAATTTCTAAGTTCAAAAAAGGAAAATTGTTTATTGGCAAGCTTCTGGCATAATTCCAGAAGCTTGTCACTAAAGAATTTTCTTAAAAAACTTTACTTAACTTAACTTTTCTGAACTTAGAA
>JABUQX010027836.1:7500-35000 GCA_015478945.1 Trachelipus rathkii
GTATTTTCACCAGTTTGAAAGAGCGACAAAATTTATTGACATGATTACTATAAAATATTCAAGTCCTTCGGATTCGATGGCAGTCATACAGCCTACCACAAATCAGCTAAAGAATGTGGTTCCTGGAATCAATGTATTCTTTATTAAAGGTATGTAAGTATATTTCTCTGTTTCAATTAGAGACTGGTACAATAAATGTTTCTTTACTTTTGCGTTCAAAATACTGCCAAATATCCAATTGCCTTTGACGAAGCTAAATTCGGTAAAAGTACAATAAAGGAAGAGAAATCGATTTCAACAGTTTTTCCAACGCCACCAGTAAGTTTAGAGTTGATATACACGAAATTAAAACAGACCTCTTAAATAATTGTTCCAATCTACGGCAGTTTTAGATACGATATCCAATAATAGTTCTATAAAATTTTGACGGGGATGTGGCAGTAACGCCCAGTAAGCCACAAATTTAGATATCTTAATATCAATTTTATGTTCGAAAAATGTCAATTTATATTGAGAAACGGAGTAGCCACAAGTCGAAATTTTTCTTTTATTATTTATCCCAGATTTATATTTTCTATTACGCCTTTTTCAACATTTAACCACATGGGAATATCATATCTTTTACAGACCTTATTTGCACACAACACTTTATGATTCTACAAGAAACTAAGCAGTTTATCATCGTTTTCACATTGCACAAGAAATGAATTTAACGTTTGCTCACACGCAAAACCTTTATTTTAAATTTTTTAATTGCAGGTCTGCCATATGCCATATAGGTTTGGACCCACGGCAACGTAGATCGATCTAGGTTAGGTTTGAGCCCAACGGCACCGAAGATCAATATGGGTTAGGTCTCGGTCGGTTTTAGGTCCCTCCTAGTTCAGGTTATGATAAGATTTGTTGTGGTACACATAGTAAATATGGGTAAAGTTTTACTTTTCGGCAGCATTGAGGTATTTTCAAAGTCGACAATTTCGATATTTGATGGGTTCGATTCAATGGTAAATCGATACTTCGTAATATCGATACATGGAATCGATATTTGGTAATATCGATACATAATATATATATATAAGTATATATAATATATATATATATATATAATATATATATATATATATATTAATATAAAGTATATAATATTTAAATTTTAAATTATATATAATATTATTATTAATTTTAAAGCTTGGCAGCTACTTCTAGAGGACCTAACAACAAAACTTAAGTAACCTAACTGGTAGATGCAAGTAGCCCTAACCTTTACTGATCCACTGTGCGTAAAACTAGCTAACCCTTATTGATTCACTGTGCCGTAAAATTAGCCTTACTTTATTGATTCACTGTGCCGAAAAACTAGCCCTACCTTTACTGACTATGGACAATTAACAGTAATATTATAAATTATTTTCCTGATTTTTTACTACTGAACATTCTTTTTAAACATTTGTCACTCTCTTTTCTGCAAAAATTAAGTTCAAATGTAAGAAATGTAGCAAACTCAAATCGTTTTGGCATATATCAAATATATCACATTAATTTCTGAACTTTACACTCACGTACAAACTAAAACACGTCCCGGCGACTATAAACTTTCTAACTATACTGAACCCAGTTTTGTCAATATTTTTTGTATGTTTATTTTAATTATAGAAAATCGATTTTTTTTAAAATATATATTTGTTCAGTAACAATTATGAAATCAAATGGATTCTGTTTTTTTTTTGGTGTTGCCGAAATATAACATTAAGCCCTTAAATTTACTGTGTATACTTAATAAACTTATAACCTGAACTAGGTGGGACCTAAACTGACCGAGACATTGAACTTCGATGCCCACAAGATTTTAATTATGCGGCCGTAGGCTTAAACAAACCTAGATGGATCTACGTTGCCGTTAGGTTTAGGCCTACGGTATTCGACAATCCATATAGGTTATGTCCATAGTTCAGGTTATGAAATTATTTGTTAAGGTATACGCGGCAATTTACTATGGTGTAATTATCTTCACAAAACCTATAACTCACTTGCAGGGTCCTAATAATGAGGTGCCTAACCTATATGGATCGTAGATGCCCGTAGGCTTAAACCATAACCTAAGACGAAATCTACGTTTGCGTAAACGTATGTGGTCGGATATATTATATATATATTATATATAATATAGTATTTATAATATATATATATATATAATTATTATATTATATATATATATATATATATTATATTATATATATGTATAATATTATTATTAATTTTGTTTCTTTAGACATTATAAGCGTATGTTTTAAAAATTAAATATGGCAAAAAAAAATTTTTCCTGCTTTATTTACGTACATTTTGTCTATACAATCTAATCATTGATAATAATCGTAAAAAAATTATCGGAAAAATAAATGAAAACGATATAAATCGGAAATGATACATCGATAATTTTTATTGGAAAATGTATCGAGTATAGGTCCGAAATCTGTAGAAAAAAAAACTTCAAAATTATTTGTTTGATTTAATTAATTAGTGTTTTAATACAGTCTTTGTCTACTTTGACTGGTGAAAATCCTCCACAATTTACCTATTGTTATTGTAATCTTCCAGCGTCTGAAATTAATAAATAGATTTTTGTTTAATTTTAGATGTTATGCAGGCAAGCAATCGTTTTTCACTTGCCCGGGAACACCAAATAAGAATACGTCACCAGTCTATCTACATATTCCCCCAAAAACCCGTTGTTTAAGCTACGTTTTCCTCGGAGCGACTCTCGCGATGATCGTTCAACGATTATCGTTAACCGATTAAACGTTGAACGATGATCATTGGGTACTATTTTCCTCGGAGCGTCTACGATTGATTGAATTTTCAATAGTCACGTGTTTTCAGTCACAGTTGCATTGTTCTACAGGAAGGTTTTGTTTAACAAAATGAGTTTAAGGTTGAGTAGACGTAAAAGATTATTACTTAAATGGCTTTTGATAGAGGAGATGGAAGACGACGAAATACTTATCCATACATATGGTATAAAAAAAAGCCAAGAAACACCTTCTGTTTGAGCTCAGAAATGAAGAGGGACTGTTTCAAAAATTGATCACTACCCATCTCCGTGAAGACCATAAAAAGTTTTCCGAATTTTTTCGTCTCTCTGTGAACAGTTTGACTTCGTGCTAGGATTAATCAAAGACGATATCTACAAAATCATACAACAAAAATCTTTACCCTGTAACACCTAATGAAAAATTTCCTATTACATTGAGGTAATAAGTACTACAGTCATTTACACTCTGAAATTCGGTTGTTTTACATTACGAACAGTGGCGGATCTAGACTTTGCGGGGCCTGGGGCGGCAATGGCTTTGCGGGGTCACTGGCAGTGTTTCGTAGAAAACATTACACAAGTAATATAAAGATATTAAAATCTGGCAAAATTATAACATACCATTTATATATTATATCTATTAATTAATTTAAAAATAAATTAAAATTAATTATTTTTAAAAATAATAAAATAAAATATTATATATATATTATAATATATATATATATATATTATATATATATATTATATATAATATATAATATTATATATATATATAATATATATAATATATATATATATATAATTTATATATGATAAATTATATATTATATATATATATATAATATATATATATATATATATATATATAATATAATATATATATATAAATATATATAATAATATATAATAATATATATATATATATATATATTTATTGCGCAGCTCATGCGATATGGGGCGTTAAATCTGTTAGCCTCTGCATGCGCGCGAGGCCCTTATTAGACGCGGGACCCAGGTTGATTGCCCCCAGGTCGCCCTGCCCTGGGCCGCACTGTCGAAACTTACACATATTCAATAAAAAACAAGGATAGGAAACGAATGTACATCAAACACATTTATTGAAATACATAAAGTTAAAAAAAAATAGTTAAAGAAAAAAAATGTATGTAATTTATGTATTTTCTTCATCTCCGTGGTGTTGGCCAAAGTTTTCGGGAGATTGAGAAGGATGATTAGTCTGAGAGAAGGAAGTGAGCTTTGTTAGTGTAGAAGTCTGATGCGAAGAAGATGATGCAGATGCATCAGAATATGAAGACAATAATTGTTGTGAAACAGTAGCCGTCATTTCAGTTTCCAACCTTATTACAACGTTTAACGTTTCGGCCTTAGCTCGTTGCTGTAGAGCAGGTGTTAATTTTTTTACGGATTTGCCCAAACTTTTGAAAAAGAGGTCTATATCATCCTCAGTTTCTTCTACAAGCAAAGCCTTCATAATTTCATTTCGGTCAGCTTCCCTCTTTTCTAAATTGTCTAAAATATTTTCTCTGCTGTTTGGTTTTTTTTTCCGTTTTGCGGTGGGGTATTGCGGCAACGTATTACAAGGAGACGGAATCGGCAGTGATGTTGGCGTCGTTGTTAAGGCTTGCGTTGGTACGGTTTGCGTTGGTGTTGAAGTTTGCGTGAGTGACATTTGCTCATCATCAAGCAAAGGTGAATCTACTTCCTCTTCTTGTGACGGATTGAGATTGGAGAAGCTCCTGAAAGAAAAAATTGATTTAAAAACAAATTACATATATATTTTATTTTTAGGATTGAATTAGATTGTAAAATTTTTACTTACCCACGATGTTCCTCAGCTGTTCTTAAAAATGATAATTTTTCCTCCAGAGCCCATTTTTTACCTTTTTTTGTTGCAGTAGCTGCTGAGCCAGTCTTTTTAATTTTTTTTCTGTCGTAGGTGTCTTTTATATTCCGCCAGCGTTTTTTGCATTGATCAACTGCAAACAAAGTAATACATTTATAATAATAATAATAATAATAATAATAATAATAATAATAATAATAATAATAATAATAATAATAATAATAATAATAATAATATAGTAAGTAAATAGTAATATAGTAATAAGTGATAATAAACTGAATGTTCTTATTTTTAGGTATTTGGCAACTGGTGAATCCTTCCATTCCCTGCATTTTCAGTTTAGATTAAGTGTAAGCGAAATTAGCAAAATCATCAGACACACGTTAGCAGCACTCAAAAATACTCTAGTGCCATTGATGTTGCCACCACTTACTAAAGAAGACTTGGAGGAAAAGGCAAAAGAATTTCAGTTTAAATGGGATTTCCCAAACTGTTCCGGAGCCATTGATGGCAAACATATTCGTATTGTGTGCCCCAAAAAATCCTCCTCTCTCTTTCACAACTATAAAGGATTTTTTTCAATAGTGCTTTTGGCTGTTGTCGACGCAAATTGTAAATTTAATTATATCGACGTGGGATCCTATGGAAAAGAAGGTGATTCAGGAATTTTCGAACGGTCTACTCTGGGAAAAATGTTCTACGATGGTACACTGCTTCCACCGCCAAACAAGCTACCCAACTCCGATCTTGTGTTACCTCATGTGTTCGTCGGTGATGATGCTTTCCGCTTGCATCCAAACATGTTGAAACCATATTCGCGAGAACATGCTATCACAGAGAAATCGAAAGCTATATTTAACTACAGATTGTGCCGTGCTCGCCGAACTTCAGAAAAACGCATTTGGCTTACTAGCACAGGTTTTTGGCATTTTCTATACCCAATGTTTAGTTTCCTGTTTGCTGATGTTGTAATGTTTCCTGCTTGTTTTGTGAAAGTTAAGATGCCCCTAATATTTTGGGAACTGGAGTCTCTCACCATGAACCAGACCCTACGCAAGATCCACCTACCAACAATTTGATTAGTTTCCCAAGAGCTCGTGGGTACGCTAATTTTGAAGGATTTGAAGTAAGAGACTCATTTGCTGCATATTTCAGTACCGACGGGAGGGTAGGCTGGCAAGATCGGCAAGTTAATAGAACCGACCAAAATTAATAAGCAATTATTTTCTTTTATGTAACAAACTGCTACCCAAAATACCGTTGATTTATTAATCTCAATTACAAACAAAATGTCATGAACGTTTTGTGGTACACTTTCATCAGAATATGTTAAAATTATATATATATATATATATATATATATATATATATATATATATATATATATATATATATATATTATATATTATATATATAATATATATATATATATATTATATATATATATATATAAAGAGAGAGAGAGAGAGAGAGAGAGAGATACAAGCATACGGCGAAAATATTTTCTGAAAATATTTAAGTTCAAGCCTGACAACGTTTCGGTCACAACTGGAACCATCATCAGGTCTAAAAAATTAAATTTTAACATAAAAGAACTTGAGAAATCATTTAGAACCTGATGATGGTCACAGTTTATGACCGAATGTTGTCAGTTGAATAATGGTTCAAGATTTTTTTCTCGCCGAATTGGCTTTATCCTCCGTATAAAGTTTGCCAGAAACAAATGTGTATACTTATATATATATATATATATATATAGTATAATATATATATATATATATATATATATATATATATATATATGATATATATATAGTATATTATATATTATATATTTATATATTATATATAACCATATTATATATAAGTATATATATATATATATTATAATTATATATATATATATTATTATATATAATATTATATATACTATATATATTAATATATATATATACCGGGTTATATTTATATACCGTATATATTTATATACCGTATATATTTATATACCGTATATATTTATATACCGTATATATTTATATACCGTATATATTTATATACGCGTAATATTTTATAATAACCTGTATTATTTAATATATTTATATATTATAGTACCATATATAATATATATATATATATGTATATATTATTATATTATTATAATATATATATATAGTATACTAATAATATATTATAATATATATATATATGATATATATATTTATTTATATTAATTTACCAGTATTTTATAAATAAAAAAAAATAAAAAATAACTCATTTGGTTTTTTAACTTTATTGGAATCTCAGCCCATATATTGTCCTTGACCCTTTGATCCTTGTAGGAGGCATGTGACAGCTGCCACAGTGAGGGGTGATTCGCCACTTCCTCGAGAAGAATTTCATCATCCGCGTCAGAAAACGAAGGAGCCATGATGCAAGTGACCTTCTCACAACAATAAACGTTGGCGACTGACGATTATATTCACCCTTCTCCCGTACGACTATTACAGACCTACGATCATCGTAAACGACTCGAGTCGCAGTCGCTCGGAGCAACACGGTTCATAGGAAATACATAGAAATGGTGCTTAACGATTATCGTTGCACGATCATCGTTGAGCGATCATCGTGAGAGTCGCACCGAGGAAAACGTACCTTTAGGAAGTAAACGCCCTTCATAATTTTTTCTCTTTGACAAATGTTTCATCAATCTTGACAGTTATTCCGTCACCGCCGATCGAAGTTGAATCTGTAAAATGTATGAAAGTAAAATAAATTTATGAACGCGTTAGTATAAACCCAACTTAACCAAATCTAACTTATTTAATTTCAATAGTGTAAGCTAACACTAAAAATGAAAATGTAAAGACTTATCTCACTCAAATAATTGTTATAGTTAACCGTTGTGTTAGGAGAAAGGTGTAGATTAACCTTACAAAATTTAATTGACATCAGTTTCTGACTCCAACATAATATGATGGTTGAAATAGTCCTTAATGGTAGTTTGGAGTGTTCTAACCAAGTTCCTTTACGTACCGAAACAGACCACCGACAAGATTGTTTGTTGCAACGCCACAAAGGATTAAAGTCTTTTATTGTAATATACATAAAATGTTTTTTACGACATTTTGATTGCGGTATGACCACATGATCTTGAAAAAAATTAACAGCGTCACGTTCGTTATTAACACTATTGTAGAATTCGGAAATACTCGGTAACGATGACATTGCAATCTTTTTAACACTAAAAAATTATCGATAAAATGTATAAAAATATAAATATTATAGAAAGATATATGCTTTGTAAATTTTGAGCTTCACGGAATAAAAAAAAATTTTTTATTCCCATAAATTTACGAAATTTTCACTCAAATTTTAAGAAATTTTCATTCAACGTGTATTGCAATTTGTCTCAACTTTTCATAACTTTATCAATTTTTATGTTATACAAATTTCTCCATAGAATAATTTATATATTTGGATAGAGAGAGTAAAAGTCTATCAAAATGCTAAATTTTATTGAAAATTTTTGGCCTGGGCGAAATCACCTTGTTTCACATTTCGCCTAAGTTTCTAAGGTGTTGTCCTACAGATGGTGTTGTACTCCAGATGAATGTGAATTTCAAGGAACGTACAGTGCTGTTGGTTATTTTTGAAGCTTGAACATTTCTAAAACCTCTTCATTGCTGCTGCATTATCATATCGTTGTCCAATTAGAAATTAACTTTTTTATCAACCTTCGTTGTATTGACACCGTCAGATATTCACCTTTTGTCCTTTTAAAAGCCAAGAAACCTAATAAATTTTGAAAAATTACAGATATTTTCCTTGTTTCTATTGATATATTATTCATAATTTGCTTTTAATTTTATTTTTTAAGAATAATAAAAACATTAGAGACTTGGTGTTGCACGAGTTTTTATTGCATTAAAACTCATTAAATCGCAACCAACGAATATGGTTGTTTTTTAAACGTGTGGTCAAACGATCAGTTGAGTGGTCTTGTGTTGAGAAAAGTCTTAATGATATTAGGAAAAATCATACTAATATCCTTTATTATACTCTTAAACATGTATGTCATTGAAAAACGACCATGAATGCATTTAAATTTACTGAATTGCATTGAAAAAGTTACCCACCAAACGTCCGAAGGAGGACTTAAAATTTTGTGTCAACAGCTGAGCTAAAATTGACTCACGCTTTTTTCCCAATTTTTCATATCATATGTTGATAAATACGGTATTTTTGCCACAAAATTGGCCTAGTATTTTTTCATCTTCATTTTGGTATAACTCGGTCACTATTAATTATAATTGTCCGAAACATGCACCAAACATTCATCTTGTCTTCCCTTTGCTTCACTAAAGGAAAAATAGTTTGATTAATTATTTTTAGAGATAATCGAGTTTTTATAATCACCACTACCTCGTAATTAAAATGTTAATTCGTCTAATTATACGTTCTAATACATCTGTGCATCAATTTACTTGTAAAAGTAAGTCGTTTAAGCTATAATAATAGCACATTTCATTTTGAAAATTTCCGGATACTTTTTTAACCAGCCTATCCTTAATAACATTTTTGTATATATTATTGCTAATAATAATAGTTCAATTTTTATGGGAACTATATTTTGGAGTTCGCCTTGACATCCTTTATTTTTCATATAAAAGAGGTCATTTTCTTGATTAAAGAGATAGGCTACTTTCGAGAATAGGAGTTTTTGGGGGCTAGACCCTCCCCTTTTCATTTTAGCAAAATTTTACTGCCATTTTCGCATGCACGCATTCATACACACATATGAAACATCTTTTTTTCTTCTAAAATTTCATATATAATATTATTTCTCTACAACATATATGTATATATATCTATACAAATAACAAATAAACATCGTAATGTTATTTATAATATTGATGTTTATTTAATCTTATATCCTTATAAATCATTGGGTAAAACGTTAAGAAGGCCAGGCAGAAGTGAGGAGATTTATCCCTGGAATATCTGAAAAATACTTCAAGATACACAATGAAATCACTGGTTGGGGCCATTTCGTTGCATGGAACAAAGCCCGTCACTCACACTCCTAGCCATGCAGGAAACGTAATGAACCGAAGGGTCTCAATTATCTTAATCTTATAATTATCTATTATAGCATACACAGCATGATACCCTACTCCCATATGCACGTTACTCGAATACCTAAGATATTTAATATATTTCTATAATATATATATTATAGTCGATACGGCACGTGCTAGGTACTATATTAGAATATAATGCCGGTACTAAAGAGTCCGTGCCCATCCTCTATATATTAACTAACCGTCTGTCATCCTTACCTTATTAATAGATGAACAACCCGGATATTTCCAAGTGCTCAGGATGCCTGACAGGTCCTCCAGTATCTCTGCATTACTCGTTTCTCCTTATCCTCCTGAGATCACATCGATACGAAATTCTCGGTATCAGAAGACGCTTTTTGCACATGGCGTTCAAGCTGACTCCAGTGGGCTGGAGAATTCGCCTACATGAATCCCATTGAAAGTTCAATATGAGGACATCTTATACTGAAATGAAATGATAAACCTCTACATTGAGCCCGAATTACACACAAACGGATAACTCATATGCCGCCCACCTTATGGGTCTTGGTTCCATTCTTGAGTACATTCAGAAATTTGCAAAAAATGTCTTATTCAATGCAGATGTGCTCAAGACACCGCGCTAAAACTCTTTAAACGCTATGGGATGCACGCTAAACTAAAATGAAATCTAGGTGGAATGATGTCGTTTAGCGGTGCTGTTACTACCTTCATTCTCTCACTCTGGAGTTGGCCCAAAGTTCACACTCTTAGTACTCAGCAGTAAAATAATCCTCGTGCATATAAGAGACCACTATAACAGTATCATGAACCCATTATTCGTCTTTACTGCCCGATATATAACGATTGATACATATTTACATGTCTAACTCCCTCACCACCGATCACAAAGTTATTGTCGAGCCTTGGACAAGCCACCATGATCCATGATAAATAGATAGTATCAACGAGAGTGTGATATTCGTTGAGAGAGAGCCAAAGCACGCGGGCCCTATCGCAAATTCTCTCTTATCAACACACATCGTTCGACACTCCACTCATCATGATTACTCATCCACATACCTCATGTGACTCTACTAACACAATCTAGGCGACTATCATCGCCATAAACTTATGTAACGGATTATAACCACTGAACCGAAACCTACTGAGCACAAAGTTTTTCCCGCCAAATTGCTCTTCCATCTTATAAGGTGCTCTTCTCGCTTTCTATCTCCTTCTGGCGATAGGCAGCAATCTTCTTGCTCTCTTCTTGGATAAGACCACTCTAAGTGTCTCACTGCGCCTCATCATGACGAGCGTTTTATTATAGATAGCACGTTTCTCGTCTCTTCCATTGTGCTCAATCCACTCTTATATAAGTGCACACATGTCCTACTCCACCTGATTTCTTTCATATCATATGACTAGTGTGCCTTCTGCTGCATTTTTATAGTGCTCTTATGACAACTTTTTTCTAATTTCGAGGTGGCCTTGATGCCTCTCACACACTCTCTCATATGGGATCATAAACTTGATGAAGATCTCGCACACTACAGTATGACATCATTAATCCTAGCGAGTCACACCGAGTCTGTGTAATGTTTCATAAGACTCATCACGGATATCTACTGACCTCATTGTAATCCCAACGATTATTATACGTAGCGAAGATGTACTGGAATCTCACGTATTTAATACAATCATCTATGAAAAATATAGTGACTTTTCGATAATATATCGACACTCTTGAGCACACAAGTAACGCTCTGTCTGATTGTTTTTCGCGCGGTAAGCACTTTGCGTCATCTTGTTCACATCAGAGGTTAATCTATCTTCTACTCGCGTGTGTGCGCGCTCGTGTGACGTCCACTTGAGAAATCAACAACAATAGTTCCTCGTGTTACGATATACGCTCATGACGCACCTAATAGCTCTCTAAACGCTCTCTGTTTACCACTCACTGCATGTGGATGATACCCGCACTACTGGACTCAATGCCCTCTCCACTCACTCACACTAATCACTGACTCTCCTGTGGAGGAATGTGTTGCGCACACCTTAGTATGCCATCTAAGACAAACAGCTAGACGAAAAAGAGTTTCACGAATACTTCATACCGATTCCGATGGTCAACCACGGTACGTTACTCCATCCAATAATCGTTTATACTATACTCCGAACGTAAGAAAAGGTTCTATCAAAACCTCCACTCTTCTCTCAGCACAAAAATTTTCGATTCGTCTATGATGTAAGCCCCATTTTGCAGCTTTAGTGTGTCTTTCTTAATCACTTATCTAAATTCCTCTCCAATAGCTGAGTATGAGTCATATCCTCTCTCGACATAGGTAGATCTTACACCACCTCTCTTATCACCACTTCGATTATACTTATTTGATTGGCCTCGTTCGGTCTCTCACAAAGTGGTATCTTTAGAGTATCACGTACCCGTGCGTATATCTCACCTCACACAACGCCTATACGGACTTTGACGAGCTCTTGAGTAGGTCTCATGAACGCCTTGGTGGCCAGGTAAACTGCACTGTCTAACGGTCATCTATATGAAAACACAGGTATTCCTCGAGTGATCTGACTCATACATTTCTCACACACGCGTCGTGTATAAATCGGTGTCGACTCATCTCACACGTGCTCTCTCTCTCATAGTCCTACCATAAATACTCATCGAGCACTATCAGACGCCGTATTGCGTAATGATGATCCGAAATGCACACGTACTATTCTCTCTCGTTCCGTGCATGTTACACAAGTGGAGTGCGGAACCACGTATCTGTACTCCATATTGCGTGTGTGTGAGCACACACTGAGTACACTGCAACTCACAGATCATCTCACTTACCAACCGAATAATTTAATATAATGGAATCGCTTGACTGAATTTCTTCGAGCTTTATCGCTCAATCTCTACTGGATGACAACACTCTCACTCTCTTTGTGAAACATTAACCCGAACTGACTTAGAAATCTCTCACGCGTGACTACCTTTCCGTATACACGCAAGCACACTGATACTCACCGATATCCTCACATCATCGGTGATCACTACGGATCTACTCTAGCACATATATTATATCTCTCACGTCGCGTGAGCTCTCACACAGAGTATTCTCCCTCACACAGACACAACAATTTTACAGCTGGATCGCACTCTCGAAGTGTAATGCTCGAAACGACGCTCTGTATCAGCAGCTCTCACTCACCACCACTTAAGCTTTATTAGATAGTCACATACTCTAACTAGAGATGCACTCTCTAATACACGCACTCTCCACTACACCTGAACATAATCAGAGTAATGAACAGGCTCATTCGTTAGTTACCTCACGTCGTACACACGTAAACTTGTGTTTACACTTTGTTCTACTGATGGACAATTCACCGAGTAAACAGTGAGAATACTCACTACGCAGCACAAAGAGTTGGTGTAGTTCGTCAGTGTGTCAGACTCGACGCTTTGCCTGGCCCTGTCTCACAACTAAATATCAAACACCTAATTGCTTACATAAGCACCTAACCAGACTAGACGAGTCGCTTATGAGAGAAGAGAAAGCTACACTCTCTGAATAGTACATACACTGACCATGTTAGTCGACGAGTTCCTACCTCCTCACCGAAACTCATTGCTCAGGTTAGAATTCCAATTGATAACCGAACCCTTTCAGCACCAAAACGAACAATAAGTAGGGGATAACCAATTTTTTTTTTTAAGAACCCTTCGGATCTATATAACGCGATTTTTAAGAAATATTTTGTACCATTAGATTTGGAGACCCATTTCCGAGGAATTGATTTTTAAAAAGTGTGGCGTCCTAAGTTCAATCAGATATAACTTTTGAAACAGAGACAAATATTTATAACCTGTAGATTTTCTAGTTTCATATCTTATCTAATCTTATTAATTTTAATTAATTTTAAACATGCCAAAAAACGTTCCCATTTCGTTTCCACTTTGTGCAGATGATTTAACCGCCAAAAAACGAATGTTAAAGCGACTCGCGAGCGAAGTGAGTCAATCCGCCGGTGCCGCGCTTAGCGAACAAGCTTGAACCGTCAGGTTCAAGAGATGCGTAGCACCGTTGCTTGTCCTATTAATTTTAAACATACCAAAACGAGAGCCGATTTTGTTTCCTTTTGTTAAATGATGTTTACTGTCATACTTTTACAGCATAATGATCACCCTGCGCAGGCTTAAGCCCGAGCTTAAAATACAAGTTTGAACCTACGGTTCAAGAGGAGCGTAGCGCCGCTGCTTGATTTTGATGAATTAATTTTAAAGAATACGACGTCCATAAATCATTTCTATCAAATTTTTGAAACAGAGACAGTGCTTAAAATATATAAACTATACCTTTGATCTGCGGACTTTAGAAGGCGTTGGTTCGAAAATATTTCAATTTACTAATTAACAATCTGTCATTTTCATTAACCCAGGTTATTGAAAATAAAAGGTGATAATAAAAGAAGAAATAAATAAAGACTTTTGTGTATATAGTTATTAACAAATAACAAAATTTGTAAAAACGAAAAGTTAATAAAACCGATAGGGAATAAAAATTATGAATAGCAAATAAACAGAAAACGTTATTTTATTTCTTGACAACAAAAACATTTTTTATTGAATAACGTACTTATTATTAATATCATAAACCCTTAGCTCAAAACGTTTTATGATCCTCATAATTTCGTTGTTGTGATTTGAAAAGGAGAAGGAATGTATTTAAGAACAACCCAATATACATTAATTAAGAAAAATGCTAAACAAAATAGCCTAGAAAATAAAACAACCAATTACAAAATATTACGTTATAAAAATAAATTGACTCATGGTGAAAATTTTTGTATCGAATAATGCAAAGGTGATTACGTAGATAAGCTATACTCCTAGCACGATACCGTATTAACTAAATCAATAATGAGTTTTCAATTGTCAACTTTAAGTTTCTTGCGAAGTTACTATTTTAACAAATAACAAAGCAAATAAGAAAACTAAAAATCAAGCAAAAATAATAAAAAGGGCATGTCTTAAAGATTAAGAATAATGCGTAAGTAGAATTATTATAAAACTTGACAAAAAATGATTTCTTATTAAGTAGCCTACTTATTAATATCATAAATCACGTTTAAAACTTTTTGAGATCCTCATAATTTCGATGTCGTATTTTGACAGAGTGGAATTGTTATAAAAAATCAGCTAAGTATTAAAAAAAACATGATAAATAAAATAATCTAAGATTAAAACACCCTCGTGTTATAGCAATAACACGATTTAGAAAAATAAAACAGCAATGCTTTTTTACGACCCTTTCTGATCATCGCCTATTTCCATTCTTTTTTTTACTCGCACGTTCTGTGTACTACGAAGTGTAGCAAGCTGAGTGCGCCAAAGCATCGTTGCGAGTGAAGTTCGCTCGAAAGCGAGCCTGAACGCTCACGTTAAGGAAGAGCGTAGCGATCAAAACCGTATTATTTGAAATCACTGATGACTCGTCGACTAACATCCTTTGAGTATCTCGTGAAGCTTACGTCTCTCTCGCCTATAAACAGACTCGTGTGTCGTCGAGTTCCTGGGAAATTTGTTAGCATTATTGGTTATATTTATGTCCATTACACTTTCGTAGACGTAGCGGAACATCCTCTTTTTTTCGTATATTTCTTCTAATGTTCCGATGGAAACGTTAAATTCTCGTTGACCTATACTACGAAAACTGATTAAATTTGTCTCCAATCGATTCTTTATCTTTGCAATTGAGTAAGTTGGTGTTCAGTGACACTCTAACACGCTTCTGCGACATGAATTTTCTTGTAGTTGCGCTCAAATTATGGTTTCTAAGAAACTCATAACGAGTTTGAAATTTTTCGATCGCTTCTTCGCTTTTAGCAGCTACGTCATCTAAGTAAGTTCGGTTAATCAAAGGAATGCCCGTAGAGGTTACAAAATCAAAATTCTCAGCGAATACATACCTGATGACAGTTTTCAAATCATTTTATTTTATCAATTTGTAAATTAACCGAATTTTTTCCATATTGCACGCTTGAACTTCATCGCGATAAGTATTCAAGAAAAATATTGCCTTAGAGAGGTTTTCTAAAATAACTTTGCCGCCCTATTCTTCGTGGGCGTAAATGCTCCTACTCAATGCAGATTCGGTGTTGTCTAGTAACCCCCTTTTGTAGGCCTTAAAACGAGCCCAATCTAGATAAGCAGAAGCGGGGGCTGTCACGGAATCTAATCTCCTCCGAACAAAATCTGTTTTATTACCTTCGGAAATTATTAATTTCATCCAAAGACACACCAAAGCTGCAAAATGGGCTCCATCATAGACGGAGCAGACCGAGATGAATAATTTTGTCTGAAGAAGTGGTTTTAAAACTTTTGCTACGTTCGGAGTAAAAACTGGAATCACGACGTTGACGAACGTATTCCCTAGTTCGATGAACATCTATTTTTCGTCTAGGTTGTTGCATCTAATATCTTCTAAATTTCCATCAAATGCGGTTTGGCTTATCGAAGTAAAGAGGTTTCTTTTTTGACTCATTATAAAAGTTAGTGTCCAGGGGAGATTTTTTTCTTATATAAGCAAACACCGAAGCGCCGGTGAAGGGAAAATGCCTTAAAACGGCCATCTTCCCCCGATCTACAAGTTTGGGTAACTTCTCATCCTTCAAATCTTCGATACTACAATCGAAGGTCAAGGGGCACGTGTTTTCGTCAAGATCTTTCTGTTCGATTGCACGTATGTCGTCGTCTGTTGAGTCTAAAGTTGTGAAAAATTCGTCCTTAACGTCGTCATCAAATTCATCTTCAAATTTTCTAATTTCGGTGCTGGTAGCTTCACATTTCGAGCTGTAGGAATTTGATTCATACTCTTCATCCGATTCATCCGAGCCAAAATCGTCAACCGAAGAGCGTGGTAAGAAGTTTGAAAAATCTGAGTCGTCGAAAGTATCATCCTCCGGGGAAAAAGTATCGATATCGTTGTTTATTTCTTTCATAGATGAGGCGATGGCGTAAGAATCGAAAATCATCCTATTTATGTCATATTGATCTCGTTTGTTTTTGATCGAAGATTTATTCTCTTGTCTCATACTTGAGGGGCGGTTTTTAAATTCTTTATCGATCAATTTTTTCATAAAAATAAGGGTACGTTTTAATTTATTTCTTTCGTAGTATTTTAAAGATGTTATTCCCCCCGCAGATTTGATCTCCATCAGGTCTGTTGAAATTTTCAACACAGTCTCGAGATCGAGGGGATACTTGGATTTACCATCGGTTAAAACCATTTTGAGTTTCGTCGAAGATCTTCCTGGGGAATATCGTAAAACAAAAAGTCTTTAATTTTTTTTATGATGAAGCAAGTTTCACTCCGGCATTTTATCGATTGCTTTCCGTGCACCGGTCGTAAATACGCCGATGGTTCAACCCTAATGTAGAACCGCCTCCTCGTGGACAGAGCGATTTCTTCATAGCGCCCATTTGGATGCGTTATCTTCACAGGTTCCTTGAACTGCAGAATTGAAAAATTTTCTGTTTAGAATGGAAATGCTGCAAATCTCAATCTTCAGAGACCTCATTGTTAAAGTGTTTCTGCGAAGAAAAAAAATAGGTTGATAAATGAATTTCGTTTGACGAATAATAATAAAAATTTTTAAAATAAAAAGATTCCATTTTATAATAATAACTTGTAAAACAATATAATCAGCCGGGTTTAAAAATTGTAACGCCAGTCCGACTCGTTTAGATTATTAAGTAAAGCATAAATTTAATTAATGAATATTCAAATTTAGTGGGTTTTGTGCGCTAGTGGACATTTTTACTCAAATACTTTTTCTAAAAAGAATTATTAACGTCATCATGATGTTTAGTTTGAAGAAATATCAGAGTAAAAAAAAATTAAGAGGCGTGACAATATCATGGGCAGGTTCGATCAATAGGTGGTGGGTTCGATTCATCCCTATTTATTGTTGTCGTGAGTCCTCTTAACAGAAGAATAAAACACATAGAGAAAAAAATCAAAACACTGAACAAACAAAACCAATTTGAATTTATCAAAAATCCTGACACCAAAGGTGTTTTTCTACTGTGCCCAATATTTCATAATTATATTATTGCTGCAGGAAAAAAAAAGTCCAAGCACTGTTGATCAGTGCCATTAATTTTTCTCTTATAAATTATAGTTTTAAGGTGGAGCTTCTTTACAAAAACTAGTTGTGGCATACAAAAATGACATATAATCTAAAATAGATAAAAAAAAATAAAAATAAATAAAAAGAAACAATTCTAAAAAATTATTCAAAATAACAAAATACATAAAAAATATTTTTTGTCTTTATGACCATGCCATTTATATCTTTTACTTTAATCGGTCTTACTTCCTTGAGCATGTGTTATTTCTTTCTATTTCTAATTTTCTAATAAATAATAAATCTTTCTGTTACAAGCCAAATGTTCAATTTATTTCTTTTATATTCTTTTCTAATTGCAGTTTTCAAATAGCTTTCTTTTATATTTCAAATTTGGCTGTTTTTTCCTTTTATCGGTTATTTAAATTTTCAGAAATCAGATCTCATTCTTTGGGTTCTCAAAATCAAATCAGTGATATCATTTTTAAATCTAGTTTTATTTAAATTTAAACATCAATAGGCACAGTTTTCTTATTGCCGAACTCAGTCACCTTTCTTAATTCCAAAACCCACTCTTCCTCAATGGACAAGGACAAGAAACAGGGAAAAAAACTGAGAAAGAGAAAAAAAACTCCTAACCATTATGAAAAATAAACAAAATTAATATTAATTAATAATAATAACATAGAAACATCATTCAAGGTTTAAGTTATTTTAACGTTAAAGATTCTTTTTCCTTAATTCATCAAATTAAAAAATGCATAAATTCATAAAGCAAATAATGCAATCGAAGTCGCAAATTAAATAAGGCAATCAAGTTCGTAAAGCAAATATGTTTAACAAATTAAAATTATCTAAACCCTCAAATTAAATAAGAATGAAAACAATAATGCAAATGATTAAATATATAGCCCTTACCTGGATAATCATCCAGTTTTTTTTTTCTCTATAAGTCAATCATAGACACTCCAATCCCTGAATATCCGCCAACTCAAAAGCCAGTCAACTGAAAAAACAACAACACACCTCAAAGATTTTCGCTCCCTTACCATAAATAAAATAACCATAATGAAAATGACAATAATAATAAGCAGAAATAAATATAAAAAATAATAATAAGCAAATCCAAACCAATAATAAATAAGCAAAAAACACATAAGCAAATCCAATAAAGATAATAAATAAAATAATAATAATAAGCATAAGCATAATATTTCATGCCTCTCCGGACAAGGACACGTTTATTCCTTCCTTCATGCTAGGGTGGAGTACACCAGTCTTCTGACACCAACACCTAAAACGATGAATCCAAAACTAAAAATATGGAAAAAACGAACCTTTAAAAAATTGAATTCATTCGCTTCACACACATTATATAATAATAATAAAAATCAATAATAATAATAATCAGTAATAAGCAGGGATGGCATTTTTAGTGATTTTTTTGATTTTTTTTTTAAAAAAATCAATGTGATTTTTTTGATTTATTTTATTTTTTTCTATTTTTTCAGATTCGTAATTCACGCGATATATAATTTGTAACTTGCAAATTATATTTTGCGTGATGTTACGAATCCAAAAAATCAAAAATATCAAAAAAATCAAAAAAATCATCAAAAATGCCATCCCTGGTAATAAGGGAATAAGCAAATAAAAAATAAAATAAATTATAACAATATAAAAAAAATAATATATATATTACCTTCAAACGTATAACGTAAGAAACAGTGAAGCGTCGATGACATTTATTAATCTCGCATTCCTTTATATTGATCAATCAACAGAAAAAAATAAATGGTCAATAGTCTTTCTTTTTTGTTTTAACTAAACTGGGAAAACATTTTTATCATAAATAACTTATTCACTTTATAAACGACTTAATAAAATAAAATATTCCCCCCTCTTCACACCCATAAGTAAACTTTCACTGCAATCCGTCTTGATGGACGTTCATTCTTCTTTCAAATTTCTGAATCAACCTAAAATAAAATAAAAAAACAAATTATGAGACAAAAACAAACAAAAAAGAAAAACCTAAATTACCACATCCCTTCCAACTAAGCTTGTCTCATAATTCTAACCCCATCATTCATCATAGATTCATAATACTCTCTTCATAATCCAATCATACTCTTCCACTCGACCTCTACTCCGCGTGCATGGCCTCCTAATTTCCTGAACTTCGTCCCTATTTTCACTTCCAACTTTCGCAACAACAACCTTTTCATTCTCTTCATTCACCCCCTCTAACCTACTTAACCTCCTTGACATTTGATCAATCTCTCTCATCCTTGCATTCGCTTTTATCTCATTCACCACTTCATCCAATTCCATACAGAATTGATCCACATCTTCCACTCTCATATTCATACTCCTATCCCTAACATCCCTCAATCCTGCTAGCACACTTTCGCTCTCATCTAATGGAAACTTACATACAGTATACGTACTTCTTTTCAAACTCTGTTCATTTCTTACATTATCCCACCAAAATCTGGAAAAATGCTAATTTTCATCAGTCACTATCAAACAATCATTTCCTGTCCTGATTTGCACCTTTACGTCTCTTTATTGTACTTTTCAGCCAGCACTTTAACTCTTTCCCTTTTGCTTACTGGGTTATCCACTAAATTCACATTATCGTTCGTCCCTTTCATCCTCATTCATCAATTACTCTTATACGCTGGGTGAGCCTTCAAATATCATGGCGGCTCCCTCCACGGCCTCAACTGCATCTGATGCGCTCTAAACTCATTCACAATACCATCCTTCTCACTCTAACACATAACTAACCCCATCGACCATACCTTTTTCACAACATACAGTCCCTCAAACTTCTCTCTCATCTTACTCAAATTCAAACGCCCTTTCACAATCAACTCTTTCAAAACTTTATCTCCTAACTCAAAACTTGCAAACTTCAAACTTCCTTTTCTCCACACATCCCTATCACTTTCAGGCAATCCCAACCTAGGTTTCACAAACTTCTCAAAGTTCATCACATACATACACGGAGACATACCAGTTGCCCTATGCACAGTCATATTATATGCCCACAACACTCTTCCCAAAAAATAATCCCAATCATTCTCCTTTTCACTCATCATTCGTAACATCTCACTCAACGTTCGTACTGTTCTCTCAGTCAAACCATTCGAACTAGGCATATACGGGGTCGTTCTCACATGCTCAATCCCCCAATCACTCAACATTTGCTCAAACGCCTGTCCTACAAACTCCGGCCCATTATCACTCAACATTCGCTTCGGTTTACACACACACATTGGCAACAACACTTCTCTCACTACCTTAGCCACATTCGCACTAGTTTTATTCTTTACAGGCACAGCATATGCAAACTTACTCTTATAATCTACCATCACAACCATTCCTACATACCCACATGCGGTCACCGGTAACGAAACACAATCAATCACCACTAACTCAAAAGGTTCACTCACGTCCATTCGCAGCACAGGTGGTTTCACATACATTCTCTGATACTTCCCTTTCTGATATTCCTCACAAGTAGTTGCTACATCATTAACTATCTTTCGCAACCAAGGGATAAACACTCTCATACATTCCCATAATTTAAATTTCCCCATGTGTCCATATCTACGATGGATCACTAAAGCCATCCCTACCGCTCCAACCACAGAAAACACCGGTACATACAAATCATCCTCTCGCACTTTCCTAATATAATAAACCACATTTGCACATACCACAAACTTTTTCGCAAATACCCTAAAATCTTCTATCAACTGATCCCATCTACACACTTCCTTACCTGACAAGATGCATTTTCGCAACTCACATACCATAGGACATTCCTCTTGCATTACTTCGATGTCGTCGAGTCCCTGGGAAATTTGTTAGAATTATTGGTTATATTTATGTCCATTACACTTTCGTAGACGTAGCGGAACATCCTCTTTTTTAAGTATATTTCTTCTAATGTTCCGGGAGAAACGTTAAATTCTCGTTGAGCTGTACTACGAAAACTGATTAAATTTATGTCTCCAATCGATTCTTCATCTTTGCAATTGAGTAAGTTGGTGTTCAGTGACACTCTAACACGCTTCTGCGACATGAATTTTCTTGTAGTTGCGCTCAAATTATGGTTTCTAAGAAACTCATAACGAGTTTGAAATTCTTCGATCGCTTCTTCGCTTTTAGCAGCTACGTCATCTAAGTAAGTTCGGTTAATCAAAGGAATGCCCGTAGAGGTTACAAAATCAAAATTCTCAGCGAATACATACCTGATGACAGTTTGTTTCAAATCATTTTATTTTATCAATTTGTAAATTGACCGATAAATATGTTCCCGGAGTATTAATTCGAATATTTTTTCGATCTTGCACGCTTCAACTTCATCGCGATAAGTATGCAAGAAAAATATTGCCTTAGAAAGGTTTTCTAAAATAACTTTGCCGCCCTTTTCTTCGTGGGCGTAAATGCTCCTACTCAATGCAGATTCGGCATTATCTAGTAACCCCCTTTTGTAGGCCTTAAAACGAGGCCAATCTAGATAAGCAGAAGCGGTGGCTGTCACGGAATCTAATCTCCTCCGAACAAAATCTGTTTTATTACCTTCGGAAATTATTAATTTCATCCAAAGACACACCAAAGCTGCAAAATGGGCTTCATCACCGACGATGAATGGGGTTCTTATTATGCAGGAGCAGACCGAGATTAATAATTTTGTCTGAAGAAGTGGTTTTAAAACTTTTGCTACGTTCAGAGTAAAAACTGGAATGACGACGTTGACGAACGTATTCCCTAGTTCGATGAACATCTTTTTTTCGTTTAGGTTGTCACATCTAATATCTTCTAAATTTTCATCAAATGCGGTTGGGCTTATCGAAGAACTTTCATGACTTATTATAAAAGTTAGTGTCCAGGGGTTATCTTGAGATTTTTTGCTTATATAGGCAAACACCGAAACGCCGGTGAAGGGAAAATGCCTTAAAACGGCCATCTTCCCCCGATCTACAAGTTCGGGTAACTTCTCGTCCTTCAAATCTTCGATACTACAATCGAAGGTCAAGGGGCACGTGTTTTCGTCAAGATCTTTCTGTTCGATTGCCCGTATGTCGTCGTTTGTTGAGTCTAAAGTTGTGAAAAATTCGTCCTTAACGTCGTCATCAAATTCATCTTCAAATTTTCTAATTTCGGTGCTGGTAGCTTCACATTTCGTGCTGTAGGAATTTGATTCATACTCTTCATCCGATTCATCAGAGCCAAAATCTTCAACCGAAGAGGGTAGTAAGAAGTTTGAAAAATCTGAGTCGTCGAAAGTATCATCCTCCGGGGAAAAAGTATCGATATCGTTGTTTATTTCTTTCATAGATGAGGCGATGGCGTAAGAATCGAAAATCATCCTATTTGTCATATTGATTTAGTTTGTTTTTGATCGAAGATTTATTCGTTTGTCTCATACTTGATGGGCGGTTTTTAAATTCTTTATCGATCAATTTTTTCATAACAATAAGGGTACTTTTTAATTTATTTCTTTCGTAGTATTTTAAAGATGTTATTCCCCCCGCAGATTTGATCTCCATCAGGTCTGTCGAAATTTTCAACACAGTCTCGAGATCAAGGGGAAACTTTGTATTTACCATCGGTTAAAATCATTTAAAGTTTCGGTCGAAGATCTTCCTTGGGAATATCGTTAAAACAAAAAGTCTAAATTTTTTTATGATGAAGCAAGTTTCACTCCGGCATTTTATGAATTGCTTTCCGTGCTCCGGTCGTAAATACGTCGATTGTTCAACCCTAATGTAGAACCGCCTCCTCGTGGACAGAGCGATTTCTTCATAGCGCCCATTTGGATGCGTTATCTTCACAGGTTCCTTGAACTGCAGAATTGAAAAATTTTCTGTTTAGAATGGAAATGCTGCAAATCTCAATCTTCAGAGACCTCATTGTTAAAGTGTTTCTGCGAAGAAAAAAAATAGATGTTGATAAATGAATTTCGTTTGACGAATAATAATAAAATTTTAAAATAAAAAAGATTCCAATTTAATTAGATTATTGTTTAGTCAACAAATTATAATCAAAATAGGGTTTCCAAAAATTGTAACGCCAGTCCGACTCGTTTAGATTATTAAGCAAAACATAATTTAACGAACGAATATTCCAATTTAATTAGGTTTCTGCATAGTGGACAAATTTTACTCAAAATACCTTTTCTAAAAAATTGTAACGTCATCATGATATGATTTGATTGAGAAATGTCAGGTAAAAAAAATATAAAGGTAGCAACAAAATTAAAAATTTTTGGCAAGACACAGTAAAAACTAATATAGGTATTCTATTTTGTGAAAAAAATTATCATTCCTGATGCGTCCTAGGTGCTTCCGGATAATGTTTACCGGGTCACATTTACCTCCCAAGTTCAATTCCAGCGTCTATTATTAAAAAAAATGAATGTGCTCTTATAATAACAACTTTCGAAATATATTTTAAATTGTTTTTTTATTTTATTTTATTTTTTTTTTGAAAAGTATAATAATGTCGTTTCATGGGAACGAGACGGCCGTCGAAGAAGAGAACTCGAGAGTCGGTTCCATTTGAAAGATCACCATAAGATAGTGTCGTTTCATGGAAAATGAAAAATTACGAAATGATATCAAACATCAATTTCCTATGCACTAACCATCGTTGAACGCTGTATTAGCGTTTATAGTAACGTTTCATTTGGGAAATAAAATAACACCAACGTCTAAGTATAAATCCTGGAAAAAAATTGGACTTGAAATTTTTTTTCTAAAAAATACTTTTATGGTTTTACACTTAGACCTTCGTCTTATAATAGTTCCCGATGAAACGTCGCTATAAGAACTTAATAAGATTAACGATATTTCCAACATTAAAAAATTATATTTGATATCCTTTAGTCTTTTTTCGTTTCCCCAAGAAACGACAATATCTTATAGTGGCCTTTCAAAGGGAACTATCTCTCGATTTTTTGTCTTTGACGGGCGTCTCGTTCCCTATGAAACACCCCTATATATTTACAAAAAATAAAATAAGTAGTCTTATAATAAAAACTTTCAAAATATATTTTAAGATGTTTCTTTCCTTTTTTTATTCCGAGTTTTTTTTTTTATTATTATAATAGTGTTATTTCATAAGGAATGAGACGGGCGTCGAAGAAAAGAAATCGAGAGCCAGATCCCTTTGAAAGGTCACTATAAGTTATTGTCGTTTTATGGAAAACGAAAAATGATTAAACATCAAACATCAATTTTTTAAGCATAAACTATCGTTGATCGCATTAATAGTGTTTATACTGACGTTTCATCGGTAACTAGTACATGACGAAGGTCTAAGTGTAAAACCTGATAAAAAATTTTGATTTGAAAAAATTTTTCTGAATTTTTTTTTTAGATTTTATATTTAAACCATCGTGTTATGTTAGTTCCCGGTGAAACGTCACTATAAGAATAATTATTAAGCTTAACGATACTTTAAACATAAAAATTTAAGTTTGATATTGTTTAGTCAATTTTCGTTTCCAAAATAATGAACAGTATATAATAGTTATGGTTCTAAGGGAGAGTGGCCTCGATATACTTTCCTTCGATGGTCGTCACGTTCCTCAGGGCACGATGAAACGATATTAAAACAAATTGAAATTGTGGAAAAAACATCATTTGTTTATAGAGAATTTACATTTACTTTCCTTTTAATTAATTGCAAATTAATTGTTTATGAATTTTGAGCAGTTTCAGCGGGTTATGGATAAAATATGGGCTCGGGAACTTAGACGTCGAAGGTACGACAAAGAAGACATCGGGACAGTTAAAACGTAAATACATTTAGTGCTCTTGAATGTAGAGCGCTTAAACTCGAATTCAAAAACATGAGTTTTTCAACGAATGTCTTTACTAGTGAAACAACGGGTTCAAATAAAAAATTATCATCAATACCAAATTTTATTCCTATAAATAAAAAAAAATTAAATACAATTTTATGAATTGGAAATTTTATATATGCACCAATGTAAAAAAAACGCATATATATATATATATATATATATATATATATATATATATATATATATATATATATATATATATATATATTATATATATATATACTATATATATATATATATATATGGTAAAGGGTTACTTCCACACGGGACGGGAGCTCGGATCAAAAAAATTTTCACAGGTAGCCTCTATGATACATAAATAAGACGTTTGCAGGTTTGAGAATGAAAATATATCTCAAAAACTACAATAGCTAGCGAAAAGGAATACATTTTTGGAATCCTGGTAAAATTATAGTAAGGAAAATGTAAAAAAAAATTATTGTTAATAATTATAGTAATATAAAGAGAAACTATTTAAGACCTTTTATACGTTACTCACGTTAAAATAAATAGACTTTCTAGTATGATTTTGTTTTGTTTAATTAAATACAGGGTATCACCGCACCGATGGCCCGGAGTCGGGGTCTCTCTCGGCCTTCAGGGAACTAGGGATTGGGACTTCTCCGGGGAGGGTCTCCGGAATTGGTATTTGGGTGTCGCAGGGTTCCCTCCGCCCCCCCTACGGGGTATGGAAAACGTCCCCCCTGTGTTCCCAGTCGGCTCATTGCTATTTTCAATATTTTTACAAATGAAATATATATATCTAATTAAAACCTTCGAATAGGTAAAAAAGTATCTATTACGTCTAAGCATCTGTTTATGTTTCATAGATTAACTATAGTAATTTTTTTGATCCGAGCTCCCGTTCCGTGTGGGGCGTTAAGTAACTTTTGTCCATATATATATATAATATATATATATATATATATATACTCTTTATATATATATATATATATATATATATATATATATATATATATATATATATACTTAAAAAAGTATAGTGTTCTTAAATATATGATTATGTAAAATTCAAAGTGGTTAATTTATCAGACGGAGTCGGTGTGTAGGAAATCCACGGTCATCTTGGTCATTTTTTGGTTTCGACGGAGTTTGCTATTAGTAAATCCAGAGCCATCCTGGTAGTTGATCGGTCTGGCCCTACATCTTCTCGACGGAGTTTGGAGTTAGGAAATCCACAACGATCTTCGTCACACGTGTCCAAGTAATAAAGTTTGACTTGTTTGTAAATCATTTCGGCAGCTCAATCGTGAGTTGCATTTTGAACGTGAGATGCGATTACTTTGAAAAAGCAGCAAAGTGATCTATGGTCTGTTTCACAAGACATTGAATGTGCAAATTCTCGCATAAAATACATCAGTCTAGCTCTCCTAAGCGTTGAAAAACAAAAGATAAACTATTTGCTAGTTTATAGCATACGGCGTCTTTGTGGTTTTCCAAAAGATTATAAATCTTCGATTCCACGATTCTGATCAACATTTCGTGTTTATCTGACAATTTCTTTTTCTTGGAGGGTGACGGTACTTTGTGGCGGCCGATATCATCATTGTCGTCTTCATCAACTCGTCTCTTAAGAGAAAGCTCTTTTTTTCATAATGTTCCGGAACCGAAGTCTGAGGATAGGAAATTCACAGCCACCTTCGTTGTTGATAGGTCTTTCCACTGTTCTCGACGACGACGTTTGCAGTTAGG
>JABUQX010027836.1:40000-47500 GCA_015478945.1 Trachelipus rathkii
AAAAAATTGAAAATTCATATTAAATTTCAATAATAATAATAATAATAATAATAATAATAATAATAATAATAATAATAATAATAATAATTAGGACACTTTTCAAAGTAGTTTCCCATTAAATACATATTCTTTCAAAGAAAACTTAAATTTTTGCCATTTTTTTTAATTGTTAAAGCTTTTTCATAATATTTCGTACTTTATAAAGTGTATATTATAGCTAAAGTAAGGGACTTTAATTGACTTATTTTTGTAAAAAGAGTAAAATTTATTGTATTTCACTGATTCTAATAATAATTTATGAATTTATAATTTCTTTATTAATTTACTATATTTCAGAAGTTTGAACGAAATTTTAAAGTACTTATGCTTTAATACGAGAAACAAATCCGTTCAAATTGGGATGAAGCGACAAATTTATAGATAAGCTGGGCATATTATATCACAATACATTTTTCTCGCAATTTGATTGGCTGAAAGATGTGTACATTATATAATAAAAATGATAATGTGCTCGCAATTGATCCGACAAATTTGATTACGGGCATGTTATATTAATGTAATTTTATTAATTTTCCTTTTTTTACCAAAACATATATATATATATATATATATATCTCCATATATATATATATATATATATATATATATAATGAAATAAAATAATGAAATTTGAAAAAAAAGATTGATTTATTTTTATCTCATCTGGTCAGTAATCTCCGCATCAATAGCACTTGTATGGAGTATGCGCCACATATATATATATATATATATATATATATATATATATATATATATATATATATATATATATATATATATATATATCTACTATATATATATATATATATAATATATCTTATATATATATCTACTATATATATCTCTTTGGCAACAACAAAAAAACGTAGACAAGTGGCAACAGAAATCGATACACATAAATCGCTATCACGATTATACTTTCCATCAAACCAATAAAAAAGGGGCTGGGCTTATGACACCCGTAGATGACTGCCTTGACCTCATATGATCGCAGAGAAAGTCAGTGTCTCGCTTGAGCTCGTACAGTGAGGTGTTATTGTACGGCGCTCCAGCTTAGGCATTTCTTGATTTCGTGTCGACATTTGCCGTGCTATAACTTCTGTGCAAGTAGATACATTGGGGCGGGAAAAGCTTTCTATGACAGAGAAAAGCCGTGCCTTGACCCTATTAGAGCAGGGAATGTCTGTTATTGATGTAGCAGCAGATTTAGGAACCTAAAATACGATTTATCGCCTAAAACACGCTGCTGAGGGATTGCCACCAGGTCCTGAGGGCGACGTTCTGGAGGAGGTCTGGGTGCTTTTTCTTGAGTGAAGCAGAGGTTAAAGAAGGGTCTAACATCACCTCACGCCTTAGATATTATCAGTCCTTGAAGTTGTCTTCCTAGCTGCACCAGTGCCTTTCTTCCTCTGCGGTATGGTACCTGGTGGCAATCTCTCAACAGCGTGTTTTAGGCGATAAATATTATTTCTTGAGGTCCCTAAATCTGCTGCTACATCAATAACAGACATTCCCTGCTCTAATAAGGTCAAGACGGCTTTTCTCTGTCATATAAAGCTTTTTCCGTCCCATTGCATCCACTTGTACAGAAGTTTTAGCACAGCAAATGTCGACAAGAAATCAAGAAATAAGCAAGCAGGAGCGTCGTGCAATAACACCTCACTGTACGAGCTCAAACGAAACACTTTCTCTGCGATCATATGAGCCACACAACAGTCGTCTACGGGTGTCATAAGCCCAGCTTCTTTTATGTTGGTTTGATGGCAAGTATAATCGTGACAGCGATTTTTGTGTATAGATTCCTGTTGGCATTATTATTTTATGTCTATTTTTTTTTTATATATTATATATATATATATATATATATATATATATATATATATATATATATATATATATATATATATATTTAATCTTATATGCTCTATATATATATATATATAATATATATATATGATATCAATTTCCTATGGCCGTGATAACCACGGAAGTTCACAACTCTATGATCGCTCGCTTACCCGCCGAAGTGGGTCTCGCTGAGCTCACCAAGTCTATCTAAAAGTAATTCATTCCATACGAATTTCATCGCCATATACTGATGATAAATAGGGATATAAGGTCCACGCGCACCAAAGCTGTAAGGTAAACGTATTGTTGATAAGCTAATGTTACTATATGTCCAAACTTATCAACTCATGCGGTTATACGTTTCTGTCGAGCGTATTCTAAGCGTCTGTCTAATCTTAAAAATTGAATAACATTTGGAAGTTTAGCAAATAATGAAAAACTTAAATTACAAATGCCGATAGGTAAAGTGATCGTAGCTGTAAGTGATACTTCAACATTAAATAATTAATCCATTAACTGCATCATTAAATATGGAGTGAATATTATCACCGTATTGTATATATGAATGATAATGAAATTGTTACAACGTCATCTCCAGCGGCTAATGTAGCAGTAATATCCAAGCTCATTTTACGCACAACCCCAGTAGTACTAAAAACTATACGAACGTTAGCACCTGGAGCATTAACTGTGTATCCTAATCTAATAATGGATATGAAGCAAGATTTGGCATACCAGGATCATTATTGTATGCCTTATTGTTAAGATCGGTTATCTCATCCATTGTAAATACAGTACTACTATAAAACGAATCATTGAGTAACATTAAGGTTTCTCGGAAGAATAGGAAGAATGTTTATGGATGAGTGAAGGAAAACCTTTAAAACAGATGAGATATACAGACCTAAATAGGGTGAGTTAAGATAGTAGACCTTACATTGCTTATAGTGTGAATGACGAGTAAGTTTTAATATTCTATCTTATTTGAAAGATATGAAGTAAGTAGATTATTCATGAAAATAAAAGAGAACAGTTAAAAAAAATGGATACCATCATACTGGATAGATTTCAGAAAACGGAAGTAAGATTTGTAGGTATGTACGCTAGCTTCGCTCAAATTATATTCAAATTTGATTTGGCATAATGGACACGATTTACATAGTCTTATCCATGTTTTTATTGAAACAGAATGAAACAGATGGGTACATGGTAGGATGCTGGTATTGGTATTTGAATGTAATTCCTCATGACAGATTTCACACATCTGTTTCAGTTTCTGAAAAAATAATATGCATATTTCAAGGCAAGTATCACAAATCGTATTTTTATGAGATTTAATTTTTTTTTTTTTTGAGAAATTAGTATCTGTTTTTACATATTATCTTCTTTAGCATTGCTGCTCCTTTCCATGAGTGTTCAATAGCAGAAATTTTGTAGCCCTGACATTGTTTTCTTGTGTTGTCAAATCCCTCTTCAGCGATTACTAATGGATGATAAATGCTCTCGCAAACGCAATAGATTTTAATAACCAATGAACTATACCTCTTACATCAGTTAAATCAAGCTCATGCAGTCGTTGGTACAAATAAGTGTGAGTAAATAAGGGATAATAATGGGTAATATCTTCTAAGCTTGTTGTATTTAATTCATCTGACGGGTACATTGGGTCTATTTGATTCATTCTACCGACAACTAAAGAATGCAAGTTCTTGCTTACCACGCAAAAATCATTTTTGAGATAACTCCTGATCCAAATACAATTATCTTCAATTGTTAAAAAGTCATCGACCCTAGATATACTAATATGATCAAAGAAGTATTGTAATGTAAATTTCACCTTAAGCAATGATCTTTCTTGAATTTTATCCAATGCCCCAAATAGTAAATTTGTTTCAATTAAATAATTCACATTGTTAATGATACAAATAGCTATTTCAATGTTTACAAAAAGTTGCTTAGGTATTATCTCATGTACTGATGTAGATGTTACTGATGTGGTTCGGATAATTTTCTTGAGAAGTGAAGCTAGTGAATAATCTTTACTATATAAATGAATTGAGTCCTTATTTTTATCAAGGTAAGTGTAAAGTCTATTCCTAGATATTAGGGTATGTGATGTCCAGTGATGTGAAATTAACTCTATAGTCGTTTTAAGTATTTGTCAAGTGATATTGCTTCTACCTCTAAAGTTGGATTCTTTATTATTTTCTCTTTTGTAGCACTACCAAAGTACTGTTGAAGATTCCCTCTCCAATTGGCAGTAGTTAACGGATTAGGGTCTTTAACTGCATAATGATACTTGCTCAGAGGGACACTTCTAAGTCTACATCCCATCTCAGATACCTCATTTGCCTAGCCATTTGTAAAGAACAATTGTTTGACCAACAGTATCCATAATTTTATGATTTCCTCTACTTCCTTGGAAAATATATTTTCTTTTTCTTTCAATTTCTTCATTGAATAGAATTAATATTTTATTAACATTGGACTTAACTGGATCAAGTAGTTTAAAGAGTGTATTATTGTTTGATAATCGACCTGCCATGCTTATTGCTATTCCTACAGATGAGCATCTATAAATTTATGAAGAAAACAAAATGTATAGTGGCCTAGGTATATATATAGTCAATGCTTCAATCAATTTTATTTTTTCACTTGAAATATTCATGTCTAACCATGATTTAAGTACAGGATTATTAACTAGTTTTCAGATAATCTAAAACTATCCCTATTCCAGTGTTTAGGTTGATATAGGTGATAGATATTCAATTAATAAGGATTTTATAATAATTTTAATAAATAATTTATATATATTTTATAATAATTATTATTTCTAATTCCTGCAACTCTATATTCATCTGCAGACCTATTATCAACTACTTTATCCTTTTCCCTCTCATCTTCCTGCCTAGGTGAATCACTATTCCTGTCTACCCCTATATCCCGCTCCCTCCTCGCCTCGACATTCCTACCAACTTTTTTCCTAACACTTCCCTCCTTTCTCAACTCAAATACTTCTTCTTTCAATCCATGCATATTTTCACTCAGTCTTGCAATCTCCTTCCTTAACAACACATTCTCTGCATTCAAAACATAAACAGGGCAGCTACTCACATATTCACCTCTTACAGTCCCACAGTTATCACACAGAGCATACATACTTTAAATTATTATTAGCTTACTAACCTGTACCTATTATTTTACCAACTACAGTTTAAATATCACTAAAGCCTAAAAAGAAATAAATTAATCTCTTTAAAACAGGTTAAAAATTTAAACAAGCCTAGGCCAGGGATATATATAAAAATTATAAGGTAGGCTTAACTGTAGTCATTTGTCATTTGTAGCAATACAGGGAACTGGGACATTCATTTTTTTCGACATCTCAAAAATACTGCGCAATACGCTTTTATCAATAGTGCCCGAAAGCCAGTGAAGCTTAATTGTTTTAAATTTTATTGAAAGATCAACAGCTGAGCAGTTTTCAAACTTTTTCGTTTTCAAATATTGCACACATAGATTCAAGGTTGGTTCACAGCTACCTTGACTAAGTGAACATTTTCGCGAAGAATTATGGGACGTCAAGAGTTCCTTAACCTTAATTTTAAGTCTTGCGAGTAGAAATGTCGGATCTTTTTCATTTTTTTTTTCTTATTTTTTTTCTTTTTGCATTTATTTTCTTTAGAAGGATGCAAATAAAGGGTTCCTATAGATAATTTTCAATTTTTTTGCAAAATTAAAAATTTAGGAATTATGGGACTTTGCGGTCCCGTCATGACTTTTGAGGTCATAAACTATTGTATTATTATCTGGAATTAATAAAAAAAATATTTGCGTGAATGTGTTATTGAAAATAAATGATTTACACTTTCCCAAAATGAAAATAATTAATTTCTTTTAAAATTATATATATATATATATATATATATATATATATATATATAATATGACAAATATATATATCAAATATCTTTACTAATATATATATATATATTATATATAATCTATATATTAGTATAGTGATAGTATATATATGGAGGCAAAGGTCTTATGACAAAATTAGTCCTCAATTTCATGATACATTAGAAAGCAGTTTTTGAGCCGTTTACACAGAGGAAAACTTTACATGCACTGCAAAAAGATGTTGGTCGTGATTCTATTTTTGCTACAGAGCATACTTTACACCACCCTCTCTTTTTTCCAAACATTGGCCAATGAGATCCTCTGCTTGTGAACCTTTTTTCAGGGGAACTGAATAATCAGATTTCTTTGGTTGGAACCTCTCATCCTGATATGCAATTTTTTGAGATGTTCCAAGCAAAACTATCGCCTTAAAATTCTAAAAGTGGGAAAGTGCATATTTTTTTTTGACAATCAAACTGCATAAGCATTTACTAAAGCATGTCCACCAGACCAGAAATCTGCCAAGAGTCACGACTCAAAATGTAATCATTTTTATAATCTAATGCCTGAGACCAGTAATTTTTCAACGATGAATATTGATTATAACCCATGTATAAATTTATACCTCAAAAATACTAGTATTTCATCCTTGGTCACCCCTAAGCTAAAAGATTTATGGTTGGCATAAAGATTACTTTGAAAGCATAACAGATCAATCATGGAGTCATTAAGAAATTGAAGGAAAAAATTGACTGGAGTATTACAACAACAACAACTAAAAATGAACTCATTTGAACCGACTGGTTGAGAGAAATCTGTAACAAGAGATGACTGTTCTTTTTTCTTCCATTTTTGAAGCCAAGGAGAGTAGGAATTGTGACAGCTTACATCTTCTAGTGAAGAATTCATAAATGTCTGAAGTTCCTGAGGAGGGGATGCATTTAACGATTACAGCACCTGTATTTTTTAGAAGGGGTCTTTGGTGCTTCGGCTTCTAGTGGTTCTTCACCTAAAACTTTGACTAGTGTATGCTCTTCCATCATATTCCTCTTCTTCAGCAGTATCCTCATTGGAATCTGATGGGATATCCTCAGAAATACTAAAAACACCTGAGTCATCTATTGGGTGACGAATGTTTTTCGATATCTGCAGAATAACAATTATATATATATATATATATATATATATATATATATATATATATATATATATATATATATATATATATATATATATATATATATATATATATATATATATGGATAAACTTAAGATTCTTTCTGACCTCAAATCGATATTTAACTTACAAATATCAAGGAAACCCATTTGGGAATAAACGATATTTGTAAACATGGCTTATTCATTATGGGCAATTATTGGAAACGTTTCAAAGAAAAATATCTATATATAAATATGAAACGCCATTAATTTTTAAACTCTGAGTCGTTAGATCGACATCTTTTGGTTTATATTTTGTGAACATATGAATTATAGGATTTATTCGTAACTGTTGTGAAATGAAATTTTGCAGTTTAGCATTGCTGTGCAACATTTTCGTTTTTAATAGTAGATAAAAGGTTTGTTGAAAAGGTAAGAAAGAATGTGAAATTACGGAAACCGGCAAAATTAAATATTCAAACACGTGCAGAAGGAAACAAACATCTACTCCGCCTATTTTGGCGTTATTTATGGTGATAAAGAAAGCATTCG
>JABUQX010027836.1:50000-60000 GCA_015478945.1 Trachelipus rathkii
TATATATATATATATAGCTACCGAGCTGATAAGTAGCATTAGCATCGACTCTGCAGGAGTCGAGGCTTTCATGGATTCTACTAAAGTCTTGGACGAAATAGACCTTCCTATGGGTGACAGGTGGTCAAAATATTTCAGAAGGAGGCAGAATGATTTAGGTGAGGACCTTAAATTAGCAATGGACTGCTCTCACCAAGGACATCTTCCCTTTCACATAAGCAGAATTTGTTGAACTTGTTCATAAAATATAATACACCTCTCCTAGTCTGCAGCTGTAGAAGCGAATATTTAGTATTGGTGCGGATATTTTGAGGGCAAAGAGGTCAGCCTAACTGCTTTTAATTTTGAGCACCTAATCTTTTGAAAGCGTAATATTGTTTACTTGTCTTTGAAGCAGAAATTGAGAGTAATTGGAATAAATCTTGAGATTTTGTAAATATTCATTCAATTTTTCATATAATATTATAAATAAATTTTTTGTAAGGATATATACTATTTAGTATTTAATATTAAAATCTTTTGTGAAGTTGCACATTATTAGCGGGAGACGTGCGGACTTGCGATAGCGGAGGTTTGATGGTCTGAATAAGTGCGGAGGAGCGCTAGCGGACTACGTTTTCTCGAGGTGCGGAGGTGCGCTAGCGGACTACCCCTAAATGAGCGGAGTGCCCACCTCTGATATATATATATATATATATATATATATATATATATATATATATAATATATATATATATATATATTCTGTATAATCTATTTGTATTTCATATATATATATCATATATATATGTCAAAAACTTGAGTTTTCAAGTTTCCTGCTTAATGTCAATGCTTTGAAAACTCGGACTTATTTTAAAACTATTAGAATGGTCTTTGAAACCCTGCTGAGGCTACACGGCATTTTGATGGGTTGCTCCTGGTTTACAGGAGCAACCAACAAAGTCAAGCCCACGCCGACATTGCACAACATGCTTGTTGCGACAAATTGGCAATAATAAGACGAAGAAAAATTCACTCGCGCCAGGACTCGACATCGACAACAGCGTCGTCGTTAGACAATGTACAAGAGGTTTACTACCACTTGTCCGATCCGCCTTCCCAGAAAAATAATATATATCGGAACAGTTTCCAAGTCTCCTGCTTCGAATCACTGCTTTGAAACTCTGCACTTATTTAAATCCATAGAAGGGTGATTTTAACCCCCGCTGGGACTACACGGCATTCTGCTAGTTTGCTCCCGTGTTAGAGGAGCAACCGACCAAAGTCAAGGAACGCCGACATTGGCACAACATGCTTGTTGCGACAAATTTCAATAATAGATGAAGAAAAATTTTACTCGCGCCAGGACTCGAACCACGACAACAGCTTCGCCGTTAGACAATGTACAGGAGGCCTACCACTCTAGTGCGATTCCACCCCAATAAAAAGAAGCATCTTCGCGAAGTTTCAAATCTCCTGCTTCGATTTATCACTACTTTGAAACTCGATACTTTATTTAAAGCCACAGAAGGGTGGTCTGATCCCCCTTCTGGGAATTACACCGGCATTCTTCTGGGGTGCTCCTGGGGTACAGGAGCAACCGACCAAAGTCAAGGAACGCCGACATGGGCACAACATGCTTGTTTCGACAAATTTGCCATTAATAAGATGAGAAAAATTTCACTCGCGCCAGGACTCGAACCATCCAACAACAGCGTCGCCGTTACACAATGTGCAGGAGCTCTACCACTAGTGCCATCCGCACCCCCCAGAGAAAAAAGGAAGGCATCTCGGAACAGTTTTCAAATTCACCTGATTCGATATCACTGCTTTTGAAACTGCACTTATTTAAATCAATAGAAGGTTGCAGATTGTATAAACTAGTATATATATATATATATATATATATATATATATATATATATATATATATTATATATGGGATAATATGAGAATAAACTTTTTTTTTTGCCCGGAAGGTCTGATAAAAAAAAAAAAATTTTCAAATATTTATTTGTTGTTCTAAACATTCATTTTTCCTGTGACATATCAAAAAAAAAAAAAAAATCTTTTAAAAAATAAAATATATTCCTTCAAATTTTGTACCAACCTTACATATAAACACAACTGATGTTTTATAATAAAAGTTTTGGTTTTACGTAAGGTGGTGTCAGCTAATGCTTGGACTTTTTCCTTTCAAACATTTTGAAAGTATTTTTAACAGATTATCAAAAAAAAAAAATTTAAAACAAATTTTGAAAGTAAGGTGTCAACAATAAAATTTATTACAACATTAGATTCCTATTTGTGTGAATATGTATGGAGAGAAAGGAACGAAGGGAAAGACTTATTTATTCAAATTTTGAAAGATATTTTAGAATTTAACCTGCATTTTTTTTATATTTTTTTCGTATATTTTAAAAAAATAATATTTTTCATATATATAAAAAGAACATTAGTTTTGAAAGTTTGAGCTTCACGAATTATATTTTATTTTCTTTTTCTTATTAAATATAAATTATTTAAAGTGTGTGTGTGTGTCCATTGTATATTGTATCTAGTTTGTTCATAATTTTCATAACTTTATCCTAATTATTTTAGTACTTCTACTAATTTCTCGAGAAAACTAATTATATTTTTGGATTCAGTGAGTCATGTTTTATAACTGCAAATTTTCATTGAAAAAGTTTCAAACAGTCCCAGAAATAATATATTATTTAAAATATATATATATATATAATATATATATATATATATATATTATATTATATATATATATAATAATATATATATATATATATATAATAATATAATATATATATTATTGTAGATAAACTATGGCCAATTGTTTTTAACTCGCTAACATAATTGTCATAAAAGGTACGATATCTAGGACCATTTTTTCATATTTGAAAAAAATATTTTTTTTAAAAAAAAGTTGTTTCCCGCATAAAATTAATGCATTTTAAAAAATAAACTGGTTATTTAGATTTTCTCTAACGGAATCCAACAAAATTTAACTTAACCTTAACCTAAACCTAACCTATCTTAACGCCTGCGGCGGGTTTACAGCATTTTTTTTGTCTTGTCGACCATTGAGATAGTCCCCTGAATATCGATAAAATCAATTTTAAAATATGTGTTCTTTGACTGGTCCTTTTAACATTACAACATTTTTAACCTAACATTAACTTATTTCTGAACAACTTTAACTTAAATTACCTTTAAATAAAATCTTATCTCAAACCTTAAAAACAAAGATGTGAAAAGTGCTAGAATGGACACTTTTGTACGAGTCCAAAACATTGGACATATTCTACATAAAGACCATTATATATATATATATATATATATATATATATATATATATATATATATATATATATATATATATATATATATATAATATAATATATATATTAGAATAATATATATATTATATATATATACTCCGGTTCTCCACATTTCTCGCAAGGCTGCAAGGTGGTGTTGGTGGAATGATCATACCAAAAAATATCACCACCATTCATGAAAATAACAAAATGATAGAAGGGGGTGTTCAGCCACTTGCCACCAGAAAAAAGAAATTTCTTTTATGATTTCGACACATCTGTGAGAAACCGCGCTTCACTCTTCTTAGAGTTTGATGTTTAATTTTTTATTTGCTAACTTTAATTTTGATAAAATAATATATATTTTATTAAAATCGTCAAAAGAAAGTCTAAATAAACGTAGCTCCTACATATTTGATGTTCAATTGAAAAATTTTAAATGTTTCATTTTGCAATTTAAAAAAATCCGCATAAAGTAAATGAATGTCTTTGAGTAGTTACTTTCTCTTATTTGCATTAAAAATAATTATGAAAATTATATTTATCAAGGCCACATTATTAGCAACCCACTCAGATATTCAGTCTTCTCTTCAATATTAATTTCAGATCTTCTTCTTCCTTACAGAACCTTCATGGTGCCTTCTCTTTTTCGCTTCCCCTCTGGTTTTCACTGCTTCCACACTCGAGGACGGTCGAATCATATATATATATAATATATATATACTATATATATATATATATATAGTATATAATATATATATATATATATATATATATATATAATATAATTTATAAATATATATATATATGGCCCAAGGCGGTTATCTGATTCTAGTTGAGGTTAATTTTTTTTTTATAAAATCTAACGTTATCGAACTTATAAACATTTATGTACAATACCATATGACCAATATTCTAGTTTATTTTTTTCTTGCAAGGAATTTCCAAGAGTTCTTCCGGTATTAGTGGCTTTCGCTTTTCTTTTGAATATCGCCGATAGGCCGATAACTGATTAAATCGATTAAATCCAAATTTTGATGTAATTAATTTTATAATAAATAAAATCCTTGTGCAAAATCATTTTTCCATTAAGAATTTGTTAAAAATAAAATTTATTATATCTTCTTTTCACATATTTAATAGTTAATAATTTAAAATTTTCAGTTTTCTTTACCGACATGTACCCAGAAAATATGGAAATGTTGCTACCTGCTTTATATAACTTGTAAAACTTTGGATGTCTTATAAATAAATTTAATTTTTTTTCCTTTGCTTCTCAAGACGTTTTTATAATAAAATTTTTTTCTAGTGTTTGGCGAGCACCGGATTTTGCGCCACCGCACCGCTCCCGCACGGGGAGGGTCGTGCACCAGCACCAGCAACCCGCACCACCCATTCATCCTACCGCAGCCGCCACCACACCGCACCGGCTCTTTTGCAGTGCGCCACCGCACCACACCGCACCGAGAGCGAACCACACCGCACCGCACTGCACCAAAATTTTGCGCACCACGCACCGCACCGCACGACATATATATATATATATATATATATAATATATAATATATATAATAATTATATTATATATATATTATATATATATATATATATAGAAGAAACTAGTGCTCCTTAAGCATGAGATTATCACCATGACACAGGATGAAGCTTGAGAGTACATCACCATGGCACTCCAAAGCCCAATTTTCTTCCCCTTTTGTTGCTCAATCCATATTCTTCTTTACGATGGAGTAAGCTCTCCCTTATCACACACCATAAAATACAATTACAGACAACCACTTACCTCTTAAAAAGGAAAAATAAAAAATGGTGTTAAATGGCAGCTTCCAAAAATAACCCTACTATCATTACCATTAAATGCCATTGACAGCCTCTGGTGATGGAGTTGGTGCCGTCACAGAATTGCCGGCCTATTTTGATGTACAGTCTCCTTTCTTCATAAATTTCTGCAACACCCTTCTCGGTTTTAAATCTAATTTTTATTTTGTTGAACATCACCTCTCCTCCTTCTTAAACCTCATCTGTTATTCCTAACAACCGAAATTTAGGTTTTTAAGCTTTCGACTTCAAACTCTACTCTGTTGACTCCTACTATTTCTTCCCTTAATTTTCAACAAAGGCAGTTGTGCCAATGTGTGCAATCGTTTGTTCCCGTGGCTTTGATTTGAAGTTTTCCGAATATTCTACCTAATGGCCCAAATATAACCTGTCATAATAAATTAGAACACATTCTCTTCTCTTCTTCACAATTTCTCTGAAATCATCATTCTTGGTTTATTTCAACGTTCTCCACGGCCAACTGCTCCTTCCTCTAATTCTCAAGTAAAGCTTTATGAACTTGCAGGGCTTTCTATCCAGGAATACCTTGAGCAGTTAGGGCAGTTCCCTACTTCGTATCTCGATCGCCTTTGAGATGAACCCAACATTCTAGGCCTTTTCCTAATTTCAAATTCTTCTCCTTGTTCTGTTAAATTTTCTTTCCTCCTATGGGTCCCTCCGATCACTCTCATATCTCAGTTTTCTGTTCTATCTCTTCAAGTCGTACCGCAGGGGAAAGACCCTCCGGACACGCGAGAAAACGTTTTTGGCACTTTCGGTTCTGCTAACGCGGTGGAACTACGGTCGACTTCTATGATTTCCCAGAAATGACTACAGTTTCACGTGGAAAGGGTCTCTCGGAGTGTGCAAAGCGCGAGTTAATTCTCTCTCTGGCATGGGGGCGTGCACCCCATGATCTTTACATTTAAATTTAAACCTATATAACTTTGGTTTAACTCTGCTGGTTTTCGGTGCTATTAGGAACAGGGAAGCTACTCTTAAGGAATTAGTGCGGTCTTCAAATTTCCAGAAACCCTTGCCACTTATATTTCATCCAAAATCGTCCGAAATCTATTCTCCATTGACACACAAAAAATTTCTTTCTCAGCTAGTGAAAATGCAATAATCATTACTGGCTCCTCTCCCTCACGTAATATCTGACATTTTCAAAAAATGTTAAATCTTAACTTTGCTTCTTCCTCTTAACCCTTTTCTAGTATTTTGCGTCTGGCATAGATGCCGTTTCTAATCTACAGATAAACCTAAGCTTTCGTTTAAACCTTTCCTTTGTAATTTCCACCATAGACGATTCCAGTGAGATTCCTTCTTCTCCACTACCTCCAACATATTTATTGCTAATAATGTAGCTTCTTCAATAAGATTGTTTATTTCTGCTTTTCAGAGCTTGACACTAAGAAAGCTTACGGTTCTGATGGTATTTCTCCTTATAGTTCTCAAAACTTGTGCTTCAAAGGCTTGCACTTTGCCTTGTTAAATTATTCCGCCTGTCTTTCTACTTTGGCCTTTTTTGCTTGCTGGAAAGGTGCTCCTGTAACAAAAAAGGGAACCAATCTCAACCCTCCAAATATCCCAAATCTCTCTAACTTCTGTTCTTTCCTATAGTTTTTCGTACTACCCTAGCAGGAAAGGTTTAAAAAACATGTCGCATTCTTCTAATCTTTCTCTTGCTGCCAATGCATTATGTCTCTTGGTTCCTCTTTCTTCAGTATTTTGGTGAATGCCACTCGCTCATCCTTTAAAATCTATAAAATAGTTGGTGTTGCTCATGGTTCTTTTTTTTATTCGTTAACTCCTCATACTTTCATAAAAGACCCTCTCTTTATTGCTTCATCACACATCTACTCCAATGTCGAAGAATTCACCCTTCATTACTCCCTCATTTTGATAGACGATCCTTTTCAACAACAATAGCTCAAGCTAGAAGACCCCCTTGGATCAAACTAGAATCTGGATCTTCTCGAATTTCTTTGAAGGCATGAGAAACAGGTTGTTTTTAATTACTCAAAAGCTCAGCCCCTCCATCTTTCCACTCCACATAATTTTTCACACGGCTATAACATCTTCTTTGAAAAACACATAACTCAAACCTTTGTCTGTCCTCAATATTCTTGGCATTTATTTTCTCGTTACCTTAATTGCGAAGGTCATATTAACTTCTCTTTTAAAAAACAAGCTTCTTAAAAGGTTTGGATGTCTGCAGCACATCAGAATTTCTTCACGTCCCTCAGTCTTTGATATTTACAGGGGGGTCGTTTGCACTGTATAGAGTATGCCTCACCCATCTGGAGTGATACACTCACACTGTTCCTCTTTAAATGGTTGGAGTCTAGGGCTTTCGTCTTATCAGTGAAATGTTGCGTCATTCTCTTTATTTCATCGTTATTACAACAACGGATACTGCTCTTCTGAACTCCTCAATCACATACCTCCTCCAATGAGCAGGGTTCTTGCTACACGCCTTTCTACACAGTCTCATATCTTCTATGTCTCTCTTGACCTCAGCTCTTAAGCAGCTATGATTCAATCTTACATGACTGGTTAAAGTCTGGAAACATACTCCCGCATCTATTTTTCAAATACCCTATAAACAACTTTTGCGTGCAGCACTTTAATAACACCGTTCGATACCTTTTAATTTTGTTAAATCACTAGAAAAGCTAAAATTGTTGTAACTGTTACAATTCCAGCGACTATTTTTTTTATTGAGAAAAGAAAGAAAGATATATATAATATATATACACACACATACACATCCATATATATATATATTTAAATATATATATATAAATAATGATATATATATATATATATATATATATATATATATAGGGTGGTTAAATTGTATGGGCCGATGCTGAATGTGAACCACACCTAAACGTCAATTTTTTTACTGCATTTCATTTGACATTTTTCAATTTCAGACTTACTCAATTTGAACCATGGAAAGATACACAATGGAGCAACGTGTTAAAGTTATTCAGGCTTATTATGAAAATGGGCGTTCAAATCAAAATGCATATCGTGCACTTGCGTTATTTTTTGGTCAATTTAATCGTCCAAATGTGCGTACAATCGGAAAAATCGTGAAAAAATTTGAGCAAACCGGGTCTGTAGGAGATTTGAAAAGACCAGTGCATGCTCGTACAGCTCGTACTGCAGAAAATATTGCTGCTGTTCGCGATAGTGTGGCTGAGGAGCCATCCACTTCAACTCGTCGTCGTGCCCAACAATTGCACCTCTCACGCTCGTCGTTGATGAACATTATGCATAAAGACTTGCATTTAAACGCTTACAAGGTGCAATTGACTCAAGAACTAAAGCCTCTTGACCATACAAAACGTCGTCAATGGTCAGAATGGTGGCAAGAAATGGCAACAGTGGATGATCAATTTTCGAAGAAAATCATCTTCAGTGATGAGGCACATTTTCACCTCACTGGATTCGTCAATAAGCAGAATTGCCGCATTTGGGCGAATGATAATCCAAGAGTGATTGTCGAAAAACCAATGCACTCACAAAGAGAGTGACTGCTTGGTGCGGTTTATGGGCTGGCGGCATCATCGGGCCGTATTTTTTCCAAAATGAGGCCGGTCAGGCAGTTACTGTGAATGGTGTTCGCTATCGTGAGATGATAACGAACTTTTTATGGCACGAATTGGAAGGTATGGATGTGGACGATATGTGGTTTCAACAGGACGGTGCCACTTGCCACACAGCTAACGAAACAATGGCTCTTTTGCGCGACAAATTCAATGGACGTGTTATCTCACGTGGTGGCGATGTCAATTGGCCGCCAAGATCATGTGATTTGACACCGTTGGACTTCTTTCTTTGGGGTTATTTGAAAGAAAAGGTGTACGTCGATAAGCCAGCAACAATTCAAGAGCTAAAGGATGAGATAATTCGGCACATTAACGGCATAGAACCTCAATTATGCCTCAGCGTCATCGAAAATTTTGACCATCGGATGGAGGTGTGCCGCCGAGGTCGCGGCGGCCATTTGGCCGATATTTTGTTCCATACATAATTGAACCATACCATATTATCATAATAAAAAAATGACAATAAATTCCTAAGTAATTTGTGTTTTATTCAAAATCAACATCGGCCCTTAAAATTTAACCACCCTATATATATATATATATATATATATATATATATATATATATATATATATATATATATATATATATATATATATATATATATATATATATATATATATATATATATATAAATATATATATATTATATATATATATATATATATATATATATATATATATATATATTTTCGCGTTCACAAAGATTAAAAATAAATTATTTGCATTTGCACTCGGAAACTCGGAATACTATTAGAAAATGTTCTGATGGAACTTGTTTAGAAAAATTTAACAAAACTTTTGTGAGAAACTGATTAGAATGAGTTGACTAGTGCCGTTTCAAGGTAGTAACAGTAATTTGAGTCACATTCGAAATCTGCAATATTAATATTGATAGACTCGTACTTGTGAGTATATTCGCTAAACCATACACTTTGCAATCGTAATTATTCTCAGAAAGGAAGAATGGGTTAAAAACTATCTAAGCAGCAAAAACAAGAAAAATGTAGAAAGGAAATGAGTAAAAAAGTAAAGGATCCCAATTCCAGATTTAAGAAGGAATGAAAGTTTACTCTTTCGAAACTAATATAAAATTACAAAATATTGGGAACAATTGGGAAAACGAAAAATCATAAGGAGGAATTAGTTAAATTTACAGGAAATTATAGTAAAGGAATGATCTATCTGCTTCGTCACTTTTGAAATTCTGGGTTTTGTTACGGCTTAGCA
>JABUQX010027836.1:62500-65000 GCA_015478945.1 Trachelipus rathkii
TTTATGGCTTCTGTAAATGCACATAAAAAATGAGGAGGGCTCTTCCTCTCGACATTATTTGATACGGTTGTTCGTTTCCACGCATTGCACCCATAAACAACTAGACGTCCTCCGTAGACATCATGTGCCTACAAAAGCGAAACCTTGTCAATATGAAATAATTAGTTTAAATACAATAGGTATATCCAATAGTATTTAAAAATATCGATACAGCAACAAAGGAATTAAATTAAAATACCTAATGCATACCCTGTTTAGCATTACATGATATGTAGCCTAATAATAATTACGGCAAGTGTGAAATGGTACAACCAACTAACAGCTATCATATGGAGTTTTTTTGTCATAACCTACAAATTATGCGTAATAAAATGTAGTAAAACGTATAACTTCAGAGTTGGTTTGTTTAGTCAGAACCATACATTTGGAAACATGCCACGTGAACCAGTATACCACAGGACATGTTGGAGGTGTACATTAAGCAAAACAGTAATGCTCGCAGAATTGCTGCAAGAATATAGACAACGTTATCCACATCGACGCCCGCCAAGCCACATGGCATTCCATAGAGTTTACAGACGGTTTCAAGGATACAGGGTCGGATAGTCAACCCCTGTCATCACATACGGGGGGGGTTCCGTGTCCCTCATTCTTACGTCGGAACTGCGACGTTCTGCTATTACACCCATTGAAAATCCAAACGTCCTCATTCCTCCATTTGGGAATGTCGAAGAAACCATACGACGGATTTGTGTTGTATACAACATGTATCCATATATACCACACATTGTGCATGGTTTGCATCGTGTACCAAAAAGGGCGGCTGGGGTTCCTGGCTGTCATTGATTGCCTTTCTAATGGATGTACGGACTTATTGCGAAAATATCTTATGACCAAGTGACTGGCTCTTTACCCAATAAACGGTATGAGTATTAACAGGTGGAATTCAGACATTGGACGGAAAACAAAACCCCCATATAACATTACTAGCCATCCACCAGGCTCATACTCAGATCAGTATCGGGCCTTACTTCTTCGAGCGAAATTTGACAGGACAGCGTTACCTCCATTTCCTGCAAAACCCTCCTTGTTGACCTCCTGAGTGATATACCTTTAAGGACACGACGAAGGAATATATTACCAACATGATGGGAGGATGGATCGGAAGATCTGGTCATTTCCATGGCCTGCGCCTTTTCACCCAACTTAACACCACTGGACTACTTTCTGTGGGGGTATCTAAAACATACCGTGTACGCTGGGTTTAATGACCAGTAACCTCGCCGATGATCGTCCCCGTCAAATAAACCAACGATGGAGGGGAACTCAACCCGGCCATCACTGTCATTGCATGGAATGGAAAACCTGGCGCCAGAGGGCTGATGCATGTATTCGCGTGGATGGAAGCGTCTTCGAACAACATTTGTAAATACTGTATGTAAAAGTTGAAACGACCTGACGTTCTTCTCCCTTCTGGCATGCTGTGGATAGGATTCATAGGTGTAAATTTGTTATGATACTTTATTAACACGTTTATACATTACATGTATCGATATTATGAACTGTCTTGAATACCATTGTTTTTTTCAACCTTTTCACATTCACGTTTAAAACCATTGTTGGTATCATTGACGCGTTTACGAACCTGTACATGTAACTGTATTTATTTTAACGCAAATGATATGTCTATGCAGGGCGTCTATTGTTTATGGGTACATTGCGTTGAAACGAACAACCGTATCAAAAAATGTAGAGAGGAAGAGCTCACCTCATTTTTTATTTGCATTTCACAGAAGCCATAAAAAAATTATATCATCCCATTCGACATTCTCATGTTTGTGCGCGGCTTTCGTATTGCGCGTGCGCAGACACCAACTTAACATATCCCATCCTCCTTAATAAATTAAATAAATCGAACTTATATTTTTACACATTTTCATACTTAAAAACATCCCGTACGGTGATACACGCTGTAACATAACTCGTGAGACACCCTATATATATATATTATATATATATATATATATATAATATATATATAATATATAATACTATATATATATAAAATATATATATATATATATATATATATATATATATATATATATATATGGGGCGTAGGCAGGATTTTATTTAAGGGGGACAAAATTGAGTGAATATATATATATATATATTATATATATATATATATAGATATATATATATATATATATATATATATATATATTATATATATATATATAATATATAGTATATATATATGGCAGCTTTGGCGACCGCCAAATGCTATCGGCATACTGAGAGTTCTAGCGGAGAAGCTTAACTGTATAAAAAAACACACAGCTAGTTGACTTCAAACACAATATGGCGAAAACGAAAAACACATTTAAAAGTCAAGATTCTCCTTCAACTTTAATTAGAACTATTCCTTTATTATATATCGCATTTGATATATCTTTTCAGTTTTTCTACTTAATAAACCCTTAAAAAACGTCTGGGG
>JABUQX010027836.1:67500-88089 GCA_015478945.1 Trachelipus rathkii
TATATATAATAATAATATAATATATATATATATGATATATATATAATATATATAATTATATATAATATATATATATATATATATATAATATTACCTGTGTTACCAGATTGCGGGCCTGGACCCAACTGTTTTGCACCCCACAAACCTCTTTCTCACCAGCCTCCACCCTTGCGGAAAAATTTATATATATAATAATTTTTTTAAAATTAATAAATCTCAAATTATGCTTCAAAAACTAAAGCTTCTGAGCCCTTCCAAGGGAGAGTTGCTTTTCTTTCTTTCGTAAATGAGATCTGCAAGCTGAAAAGACGCTCACTAGTTACCTGTTGAAGGGCATGCTAAGTATTCCCTGGCGAGTTCTGCAATATTGCGAAAACTTTTACATATCACCGCTATCAAACCAATGGATCTTTATCCGGTTCCAAGAGTTTTCGCTTTTGATAATCTTAGCGATCAATGACAGAGTGTCTTTTTGACAGAATGTCCTTTGACACCTCTGAACAAGGCTCTTCATCGCTGCTAGAAGCGAAGTCAAAAGAATGTTCATGAATTCAGCAATGATTTCGCAAACAGATTTTAAATGTGTCTCTTTTTCTGAAATCTTTTCCTTTTTATTGGCTGGTGAAATTTGTGGCTTTAGCAGCATTTCAGCACATACGCATACTAAATAAATTTTAACCTCTGTTAAAATACGTGGTTCAAGAAATTTGGTTTTGTAACTAGGATCCAAGAAAAGTTACTAATGCAGATGCGTAATCGTTTTGTAGATTTTAAAATCTATTATCTATCGCCAGCATGTGTTTCTGTCACCTTTGAAAGTCCCTTACTTTAAATAGCAGTATTTAGAACAGCTTTCATCGTTGCAACTAGAGGAATCCCGTTTGACAAACAAGAAATTTCTGAGCTAATAGTCTTAGTTAACTCTTCAAAACGGTTAAAGAAGAGTAATACAATTATCTAAAATCGTATTACATCACCTGTCAGGTGTTTGTGCGAAGCATAAGGGAAGACAGCTTCATTTTCTCCCATCCTCTCAAGCATGTATAAACTACTATTCCAAAACGAGTCTTGAACATCTTGACGTTAACAGAAAGGTGAGGAAACATTTAATCTCATAATCATTAAATAAATGTTACTATCACGCCGTATCCGGCAAAATTTCATGCAGATGCGAATGCGGAATGCGTATATGAGAAAAATGATGCAAACTCCGCATATGCGGATGCGGTCATATATCCGCTGCCACCTCTGAATATTATTATATTATATATAATATATATCATATATATATATATATATATAATATATATATATATATATATATATATATATATATATATATATAATATATACTTCAAAATAATACTATTTTGTTGGGTCATATATTTTACTATTGCCATCCATAAGTTGTGTATTCTCTATTTATGTTCGGAAAATTCTTGTGAATAGAAATTCCGCTATATGGCTATGGAAAAATGGTGTTTCCGATGGTGATGTGTATCTCGGCACGCCAAATCTCACTTCGTGCAAAACCTTTTCTATCAATTGAGTAGTTTTCACCAGTTTGAAAGAAGCGAGCAAAATTTATTGATATTGATTAACTAGTTTAAAATGTTTAAGTCCTTCGGATTCGAGGCAGTCATAAGCCTACCAACAATCACTAAAGAATGTGGTTCCTGGAACAATGTATTCTATTATTAAAGGTAGTAGAATTTCTCTGCTTCAATTAGCGACTGGTACAATAAATGTTTCTTTACTTTTGCGTTCAATACTGCCAAATATCCAATTGCCTTTGACGGAGCTAAATTCGGTAAAGTACAATAAAGGAAGAGAAATCGATTTCAACAGTTTTTCCAACGCCACCAGTAAGTTTAGAGTTGATATACACGAAATTAAAACAGACCTCTTAAATAATTGTTCCAATCTACGGCAGTTTTAGATACGATATCCAATAATAGTTCTATAAAATTTTGACGGGGATGTGGCAGTAACGCCCAGTAAGCCACAAATTTAGATATCTTAATATCAATTTTATGTTCGAAAAATGTCAATTTATATTGAGAAACGGAGTAGCCACAAGTCGAAATTTTTCTTTTATTATTTATCCCAGATTTATATTTTCTATTACGCCTTTTTCAACATTTAACCACATGGGAATATCATATCTTTTACAGACCTTATTTGCACACAACACTTTATGATTCTACAAGAAACTAAGCAGTTTATCATCGTTTTCACATTGCACAAGAAATGAATTTAACGTTTGCTCACACGCAAAACCTTTATTTTAAATTTTTTAATTGCAGGTCTGCCATATGCCATATAGGTTTGGACCCACGGCAACGTAGATCGATCTAGGTTAGGTTTGAGCCCAACGGCACCGAAGATCAATATGGGTTAGGTCTCGGTCGGTTTAGGTCCCTCCTAGTTCAGGTTATGATAAGATTTGTTGTGTACACATAGTAAATATGGGTAAAGTTTTACTTTTCGGCAGCATTGATATTTTCAAAGTCGACTTTCGATATTTGATGGGTTCGATTCAATGGTAAATCGATACTTCGTAATACCGATACATGGAATCGATATTTGGTAATATCGATACATAATATATATATATATATATATATATATATATATATATATATATATATATATATATATATATATATATATATATATATATATATATATATATATATATATATATATATATATACTATACTCTTTCTTTTTTTTATATATATATAAAGCTTGCAGCTACTTCTAAGGAACCTAACAAAACTTAAGTAACCTAACTGGCAGATGGCAAGTAGCCCTAACCTTTACTGATCCACTGTGCCGTAAAACTAGCCCTAACCTTTATTGATTCACTGTGCCGTAAAACTAGCCCTAACCTTTACTGATTCACTGTGCCGAAAAACTAGCCCTAACCTTTACTGACTATGGACATTACAGTAATATTTAAATTTTTCCCCAACTCTTACTACTGAACATTCTTTTAAACATTTGTCACATCTCTTTTCTTGCAAAATTAAGTTCAAATGCAAGAAAGATAGAAAACTCCAATCGTTTTGGCATATATCAAATATATCACACTAATTTCTGAACTTTACACTCACGTACACTAAACACGTCCGGCGACTATAAACTGTCTAACTATACTGAACCCAGTTTTGTCAATATTTGTATGTTATCATTTATTACAAATCGATTTATTTTTAATATATATATTGTTCATTCCGATAAAATATCGAATGGACTCTTGTTTTTTTTGGTGTTGCCGAAATATAACATTAAGCCGTAAATATGTGTATACTTAATAAATCTTATAACCTGAACTAGGTGGGACCTAAACTGACCGAGACATTGAACTTCGATGCCGTAGGCTTAAACATAACCTAGATGGATCTACGTTGCCGTTAGGTTTAGGCCTACGTTATCGACAATCCATATAGGTTATGTCCTAGTTCAGGTTATGAAATTATTTGTTAAGTATACGCGGATTTACTATGTGTATACTTCACAAAACCTATAACCTCAACTTGCAGGGTCCTAAAATGAGGCCTAACCTATATGGATCGTAGATGCCGTAGGCTTAAACATAACCTAGACGAATCTACGTTGCCGTAAACGTATGTGGTCCGATATATATATATATATATATATACTGCTTCACTGCTCACCTGCCATATAACCGCGCATATAGCCTTATATATATACCTCCTGTGCTCTCACTCCTTTCACTCTATGTCAGAACTAATATTAATTTTTGTTGTATTGGATCGTGTTAAAAAGTACGTTTGGCAAAAGAATTTCCGAATTTATTTGTACATTTTGTCTATACAATCTAATCATTGATAATAATCGTAAAATTATTTTATAAAATAAAAAAAAAACGATATTATAAAAATGAAGGAAATATACATCGATAATTTTTATTGGAAATGCAAACACGTACGCAAATCTGGCAGAAAACTTCTTATTTGTTGATACCGTGTCTGTAGTTTTGATAGTCTTTGTCTACTTTGGACTGGTGAAATCTCCACAATTACCTATTGTTATTGTAATTTCCCAGCAGTCTGAAATTATAATAGATTTTTGTTTAATTTTAGATGTTATGCAGGCAAGCAATCGTTTTTCACTTGCCCGGGAACACCAAATAAGAATACGTCACCAGTCTATCTACATATTCCCCCAAAAACCCGTTGTTTAAGCTACGTTTTCCTCGGAGCGACTCTCGCGATGATCACGTTCAACGATCGTTAACCGATTAAACGTTGAACGATGATCGTTGGGTACTATTTTCCTCAGGAGCGTCTACGATTGATTGATTGAATTTTCAATAGTCACGTGTTTTCAGTCACAGTTGCATTGTTCTAGAGGAAGGTTTTGTTTAACAAAATGAGTTTAAGGTTGAGTAAACGTAAAAGATTATTACTTAAATGGCTTTTGATAGAAGAGATGGAAGACGAAGAAATACTTAAACATACATATGGGATAAAAAGAGCCAAGAAACACCTTCTGTTTGAGCTCAGAAATGAAGAGGGACTGTTTCAAAAATTGATCACTACCCATCTCCGTGAAGACCATAAAAAGTTTTCCGAATTTTTTCGTCTCTCTGTTGAACAGTTTGCTTCGTGCTAGGATTAATCAAAGACGATATCTACAAAGAATCATACAACCGAAATCTGTACCCTGTTACACCTGATGAAAAACTTGCTATTACATTGAGGTAAGTACTAGTCATTTACACTCTGAAATTCGGTTGTTTTACATTTCGAAACCCAGTGGCGGCTCTAGACTTTGCGGGGCCCTGGGCGGCAATATGAGCCCTAGGCTTTGCGGGGTCCTGGGCAGTGGTTTTCGTAGAAAACATACACGAAAACATAAAGTATTTAAAAATCTGCACATTTATATATATAACGTATATAACTATATATATATATATACTCTTAACTTGCTTTAACTAACCATATACTTATATATATATATATATATATATATATATGAAAAAATAATTGATCTCACGTTGTAAAATACGTCTTATGCGATATATATACTGCTACTGCTCTTTCTTATATATATAATTATATATATATATATATATATATATAGTATATATATATATATATATAATTATATGCTGCTGCTACTGCTGCTGCTGTATGCTGCTGCTGCTCGCCGCCCTTATATCTAAATAATTTGCGCTTATGTATATATATATATATGCTGCTGCTGCTATTTGTGCGCAGCTCATGTGATATGGGGCGTTAAATCTGTTTAACCTCTGCATGCGCGCGGGCGCTGTTAGGCGCGGGACCTGGTTGATTGCCAGGTCGCCCTGCCTGGAGCCGCCGCACATTAAAGAGCCTTACGCATTCAATAAACAAGGGATAGGAAAACGTGTACATCGAGCATTATTGAAATATAAGGTTTAAGCCAGTTAAAAAGACAAGGGAATTTCATATTCAATTTATGTAATTTCTTCATCTCCGTGGTGTGACCAAAGTTTTCAGGAGATTGAAACTTGGGATGTTATTTTTTTCGTGAAACGGTTAGATGTCCATGTAGACACTGATGCAGAAGAAGATGATGCTGAGATGCATCAGAATATGAAGACAATAATTGTTGTGAAACAGTAGCCGAAGTATCGCTGCAAAAATGTTGGCTACTGGAAAAGTTAAAGGAACCATACTGTATTGTCTTCCACATTTCAGTTTCAAACTTTGTTACAACGCTTAACGTTTCGGCCTTAGCTCGTTGCTGTAGAAGCAGGTGTTAATTTTTTTACGGATTTGGCCAAACTTTTGAAAAAGAGGTCTATATCATCCTCAGTTTCTTCTACAAGCAAAGCCTTCATAATTTCATTTCGGTCAGCTTCCCTCTTTTCTAAATTGTCTAAAATATTTTCTCTGCTGTTTGGTTTTTTTTCCGTTTTGCGGTGGGGTATTGCGGCAACGTATTACAAGGAGACGGAATCGGCAGTGATGTTGGCGTCGTTGTTAAGGCTTGCGTTGGCCAGAGTTTCCTTGGAAGAGTCAAAAGCAGTCCGTGCTTCATCTGTCTAGCCCACTTTGATGGATCTGCTTCTCTTCTTTGGGTGAAGGAGAGCGGTGAGCGAGCAGAGAAGTTCAGCGGCTGAAGACAAGAAACAATGGTAAAATTAACAATCCCGAGCTACTGTCGAAGTTGTTTTTGTGTTTCCGGACTGGGAAAAGCACGAAAGGCGTCCACATGGTCTTCAAGAAGACGTACACCCTCCGCGGAGACTATGTGGCAGAGAAAGGTGAGGTAAGAAGCATCCAGTACACACTTCGCTGGGTTAACGCGAATGCCAGATTCTCTTAACCTGGTGAAAATCGATCGAAGATGTTCCTGGTGTTCTTCAGGAGTGCAGCTCGCGATGAGGAGGTCATCAAGATGGCCCAAGTGAAAGGGAGGACTCGCATAACAGTATCGATAAACCTCTGGAACGTCTGTGCAGCTTTCATGAGGCCTAACGGCATCCTGAGGAACTCGAAGAGACCAAAGGGAGTGAGGACAGCCGTTTTTGGAATACCCTCAGGTGCTATCGGGATTTGGTGTTAGGCTCTGACCAAATCAACCTTGGAGAAAATGGTTGCACCATCAAGATGAGAAGTGAATGACTGTATGTGCGGAACGGGCTAACGACCAGGGGTGGCGCAAACATTGAGAGCCCTAAAGTCGCCACAGGGCCTCCAGTCACCTGTGTTTCCTTTAGGGACCATGTGAAGAGAAGATCAGCTGCTCTTGGAAGGGCGCACTATCCCAACTCAAACATATGCTCAAGCTCATCCTTAGCTGCCTTGAGTTTCTCCGGAGGAAGAAGTCGAGCAAGGGCGAAGTAGTTTCTACGTGATGGAAAGCTGAATGCCGAGGAAAGGAGGTGGAAGAGCAGGGGGGTAAAAGGGAAGGAAACCCCTTCTGCAGGAGAGTGAAGAGGTGAAGAAGAGTTGGTCGGAGGTGCGACCGCAGAAATGTTTCCGAGAACAGAAGGAGCAAGAGAACCTACAGAAACGATGGAGGTGATGCCGTCCATCAGGCGCTTGTTCTCAAGATCAACTAAGAAATTGAAATGGGCTAGAAAGTCAGCTCCAAGGATGGGCTGCATTAAGTCGACGACAATGAACACCCAACGAAATTCCCTCTTGAGAGGTCCAGGGTGCACAACCGCTCTCTGTAAATGGCTAAAGATTAGACATTTGCCGCGTGAAGCTTGCGGTGTGGGAGAGATGAAGCAGGGTCAATGTGAGGATTTCTAGGTAGTAGAGATACCTCAGCGCCGGTATTTACTAGATGGTAACGCTTGGTGAGGCAATCAAACACCTTAAGAAGCGAAAGGTAGTGTGAGATAGGTGAGCCAGTGTCCTTAGCCGCTCCAACTAAGGACTGGCCTGTGTGTTTCCCTGGTAGGTACAGGGCGAAACACACTTTTTGGCTTGATTGCCATAAGTGTGGTGGTAGTAACAGTATCCACTCGGATACTTGTTCCTACCTAAAGAAGAGGATCGATGGAGGAAAGAACCTCTCCTGCCGGAGGGAGAACAAGAAGGAAGGAGGTTTGCCTTGACATAAGAACCTAATTGCCTAACTTCCAATGTCAAATCCGTCAAACCTTGTTCAAGTGCAAAAACACAGATGAATCTGCAGAAAAAGTTCTTGTAAGATGGGGAAAAACTGGCTCAGCGGGAGGGGGGAAATGGGGCAGATACAGCGGAGATTTGCAGTAAGCAAAGCCGCAGCATGCGGTCCGCTTTCTCTGCTACCTCCTGAAGAGGTAGAGCAGGGTCCAAAGAGACCAAAATCTCTTGGGCCCACAGGGGCATCTTTTGTAGAAAGAGGTGACGAACTAACGTCTCCTCCCGCTTTATAGGTTTTAGTGGTTGAGTTTGGTTTGTGGTGTTGAGAGGCTGTATGAAAGGATGATGAAATCCACAGTAACCAAAATATTGATTTATTCTGACTCCATAGTAGGATGTTAACCATAAATAATAATAATCAAAACAAGAAGAATACCAGAAGATGACTAGAAGTAAAAGACAAAGCTTGTAAGAACTTTTAAATGTATGTGGTAGCTAAAAATAGGCACAATAGCCCAAGCAGTGCAAGCTTCGTTCTCCACTAATAGCAGCAAAACCAAAAGTTAGGTCTCTGCCTAATTGGACGTTCAGGAACGTTTTTTGAACGGCCAGGTTGTCAGAATTGTCTGCCGGAGGTTGCCAGAATAGCTGATGGATGATTAATATAAGATCTCAATCTGGATCAATCTCTGGCGACTAATAGTAGCTATATACACCATTGTACTATATATATATATTATATATATTAATATATATATATATATATATATATATATTATATATATATAATATATATATATATATATAGTATATATATTAAAGAAAGAAAACTTTCAAAAGAAAGATGCTTTGGAATGTTATATAAGGAGGAAAAAAGAAATACTAAAAGGTTGCATACGTAGGCTGAAAATAGAGGTAAAATGAAACAGTTTGGAAGGGGGATTATTGGGGACTTACAAGGGAAATAGGAATCTCTTCTGGAAAGGAAGTGGGAAAGAGTTAAGAATGAGTAGAGTGTGGAAACTCTGCTATAGATATAGTGATGAATAGGAATGGATGACATTTAGTAAAACTGAAGTTGAACTGAATGATGTGAGGAGGAGGTGTGAAAGAACACTTCGATATAAATTGCATAAGTTCATTGGGCACAGTAATGAAGAAGGTGATAGTGAATGTGTGTGGGTTTTGATGGTGCAAGAAAGGAATAGTATTTTGGGGATGATTGTATCAGCAAAGGACAGAGGTATATTGGTAGAGTGAGTAAGGTTGAAAGAATGGTAAATCTGCCAGGTATAATGAAAATTACTGGTTTTGAAATGGATCAAAGAACGGAGTTCTTGAGATGCGTGATTGATTGCTATTTATTTTGTAATAAAGCGTTTTTTTATTTTATGGAGGGATAGTTTCCGAGAAATTGGGAGGCGAGACCAGAATAGTAACCCTTATATAAGGGTAAACGGAGATAAAGGGAACTGTAGAAATATAGTAGGGTCGAAAGAGCTGCGTCGACTTGAACGAAGGACTAATTGAGTGAGAACAAGGTGCGTTAGGTAGTGGTAGAGGATGTGTGGATCATCTTATACATTGAAAGGAAAGTATTTGATTAATATTGGACGACATAAATTATTTATGTTGATAATGGATTTGCAACGGGCGCTATGATAGGAGGGATTAATATGGGAAGCCCTTATGGGCAGGTGCTAGTGAATGATTTTACTGACTGCGACGAATTTCTTACTAATTAATGTACAGAGGGGGCGGTAATGAATAGGGAATTATATATATATATAGTATTATGTTATAATATATATTATAGTATATATATATATATATATAATATTTATATATATAGTTATAATACTATACTTCTTACTTACTTACTTATTACTGCCCCTGGCCCACCTTAATTGGAGGGACACACTGCTGCCAGGAAGCCGGCTGCCGACTCCGGTCGGTTCACAGCAAGGATCATGGTTAATAGGAGGAAAACTTGGTGCTGGGGGGCGTCGAGAGCAGGGCACCTCAGATGAAGGATGCTCTATTTGATGTCGTTGGATTGTGACAATCTAGCTCAAGAGGGGAGTGATTCTGTCTAGTTGAATCTGTAATTCTTAAGATGCACATGACCCCGGTGGTGACCTGATCTGCTGCCGGAGCGAGGCGTTTGGCTCTTGCTGGACCAGCGCACAAATTAATGGTACGTTTTACACAGTTGTTTAGTAAATGTTATTTGTTTCGGATTTAGCAGTAGGGCTGGTTTAAAGTGTCATGGATATGTTAACTCCATGACCTATTTGGAGGGGAGGAGGAATTATGTTGTTATGTGTTTGTACATGAATGAGCTGCGTGAAAGAAGGGGAGGATTTTAAGTCTTTGCTCTGGGTGGGTGGGATGAGAGAATTTCGTTTGACAAGTGTGTGGCGATTTTACGTGTTTTCTGAGAGAATTGAGTCACCACCCATCTCCAAAGTGTGTGTGCAGAGATGGGAGGGATGAAGTTTCATCGTTAAATGTTGGATCTGGCGGTGGTCTTGTGCGCCTGTGATAATCTGGAAGGCTGGTTATTGATTCAATTTGTAATTTTATGTGTGTTCTATTTGAGAGTGCTGCGGAAACCAATTGCTTGGTGAAGCATCGTAGTTTTAAAGTTTGTTACTGAGGACGGTTGTTTATAAGTCTGTGCGTGAGTGCTGTGTTTCTGTCGCTGAAGTATGTGTCGAGAGGGGTTCGGAGGGTGTTTAGTTATTCGTTGTTTTGTTGAGAATGATTAGTCGATGTGGGGGTATAACGATCAGTGTGTGATTCATACGAGTAAGTCCTTTAGTATCTTTGGGGTTTGTTTTAACGGAAGGGGGTTGTTTGTTCATGAGTGAGTTTGTTAGGATGGAGGGGATTGAGAGTAGTGACGGTCAGTGGTTTAAAAAGGGTTTATGGAGATTTAGGAGGGGAATGCTGTCATTCTTGTATGGAGTTTAACCAATTGTCTAATAGGATGTAAATATTCTGGTATCGTTGTGTGCTCATTTTACGTTGAGGTGTTGGGAAATAGATTTATGCGTCTCTGCGTAAGTTATAAGGTTTGGTGGAGTGGAGGGTTGCGGGTAGGTAATATTTCTTGCTGTGAAAACAAACAGTTAAACAAAGGTGGGAGAGAGAATGTCGCCCTGTGGGACGCCATTTTTCACTATTTCTCGAATGGGAAAGGTTGTTTTTGTATATGACCTTAGCGAAACGGTTGGTGAGGAAAATGGAATGAAGAGCCATTTTTGTCATTATTTTCAAGGGGGATTGAGTGAGGATTTTTTGAATAAGGATGTGTGTGGGACGGTATCGAAATCTTATCTGATGTTCTATTTGCAGTGAGTATAGATCGTTAGGAAGGAAATTGTTAAGCCATTAATGATGTGATAGTGTGAGGATGTGAGCTGTAGTGATAGAGATAGAATATTAAAGCTTTTGAATCCGCTGTTGGAAATCCCTGGGAGAGTAATGGAATGTTTGAAATTTGTTTAGAAATTAAATATTCGTCTAGCAGTTTACTAATGAGCAAAAGCAGAGAGAATTGTGGCGGTACCGAGTTAGAGGGGTTCAGTGTCTATTTTTTTTGGTTTGAGTTTTGGGAATATGATGAATGCTTGCTTCCAGATTGGTGGTATGTAGTTGAGCTGCCATGATTTATTAAAGATTTCTGTTATTTAGGAGAATTGTTTTTCTCCAAGGTGTTTTAAGTGTAGGTTGGATATTGAGTCTGGACATGTCGCTGTTGAATTTTTGAGGGTTTTAATGGCTTCTATTGTCATGTTGTTTGTGAATGGGGGTATGAGGGTGGTCTAATTGGAGGTATTATCGGAGTTGTTTATTTTTTTTTCCTTATCAGGGTGGCGTTTGGTTTTCGAAAGAGATGTTGCGCCATAGTGGTCTTAGCGAGACTGTCTTGATTGTGTTTTTGGTTGAAGGAGGGCAGTTGCTTGGTAAAGCATGCCGTGATTCGTGGATTGTAGGGGGTTTTGTTTTGAGAGTTGTTTATTATTTTCTAATGACTTGCCAGGTTTTCTTACTGTCTAAGCGTGAAGATTTATGTAGGCTAAGATATTCTGATAAAACTTATGGTAGTCTGTTGGTGGTTATGAGTGGATATTGATGTTTTAGTTTGTTATTATTATTAAAGGGGGTTGTTTATGGATTGAGTTTTCGAAGGGAGATTCTTTGTTTAATGAGTTGGTTAGATCTCAGGGATTGAGTTTGGGGTATGTATGGACTTCGAGTGTGCCTTTCGGGCATATAGAGGTTTGCTGATTTTCAATTGATTGTATTGTTTAAAGATGAATAATGGAGCTGGTAGGGGAAGTTGTGTCGTGATTGTATGGGTTAATATGGGGTTTCCTATATGCGTTAGTAAACGCGGGCCAGTCTGAATTTTACTATAGTTATGCTATGTAGGAGTCGTTTTTTGTGAGGATTTGATGAGACGAAGAGTTTAGAGAAATAAAGAATAGGAAGTGGTTGTCCGATTGTAAGTTCAGACAGTTGTCCCAGGTTAGTATGGGATGTAGGGAGGGGAACAGAATATGAAACGTCTGGGGAAGTAGGGGATTGGTTACCTTGGGGAGGGATAGGGTGGGGAGGGTTTTGGAGTTAAGGATATTTAGGGAATCTAATTGGTTAAGGATATGGTTGCCTCGTGGGTCAGAAGGGGTAATCTTTGTACCATCGCTGTTGTGGTGGCGTTGGAAATCGCACTCGAGGATGAGATGTGGGTATCTGGTTAATACATTGATAGGGGGGTGTGACGGTTGTTTGGAGGGGATTTGGGGAGGTGGGGTGGCGAATATAGATATTGAAGATGTTATATGTGGTCTTGTTCAGGAGGAGGAGCAAGATTGGGATTTTATCAGAGCTTCTGGAAACAAATGGAGGTTCGTATAGTTTTGTGTTAAGTGATGTTGTTGTTTTTGATCAGTTTAGAGGAGTGTGTGGGGTTCGGAAGGAGGAGTAGATGGCTTCATCCGTGTTGTAGAACGCTGGGGAGCTGGGGTGTTTAGGCGGGAGCGGAGGGCTTCTGGATAGATGGCTATGGTGATGTTATCCTATCCACCCGAGAGCACTTGTATATATATAATATATATTATATTTGATATATATATAGATATTACTATATATTTTATATATAGTAATATATATAATATATAATATATATAGTATATATTATATATATGTTATATACTATATTATATATATTAATATATTCAAAGTTTGAACATTTGAACAATAAAAAATGATAATCCACACATAAAGCCACAATATTTATAAAAATATTTCATAGTTTACTTAAGTTTTATTTCAAAATGAGATATAACTAGTAAGAAGTTTTATATTATTCATATAGTATTTCCTTCTTAGTTATATATTTTTATTATTTTTTTTATTAATATTTGATTCTGCAGATAGCAGCGGACGATTGTTTGGCTTGCTTTATTAAAGATCGAGAAGACGCGTCGCTTGAAGGCGGAGTTTATATTCGAAAGATGAGACTACACTTGTTTTTCTTTTAGACGTGTTTCAGTTAATACAGTTTGGTTTCTGCAGTCAGGCACTATAGTTTACCCCCCCTGCAGAGTTGATGCCAGGTGCTCTAATCTGGCAAGCGGTTCGGTCTTCGCAAAACTGGGACGCGCCTCCCTGCTCGATAACATCTCTAGACGCGACGGCGGTGCAAATAACAGGACGAAAGCAAGAACCGAGGAGAGCTGGATGTTGGAGTCGCAGATGTGGGGACGAGAGCGCGTGAAATAGAACGAGTGAGAGGGCGAAGAATACGAGAAGGAAGTGGAACATGGTCAGTACTACTTGTGGAAGACAGGGCAGGAGGTGGAGGAGGGGAAGGAGACGGCAGAGGTAGAGGAGTAGGAGGAAAAGGTAGAGGATCCGGGTCGAGAGGTAGAAGTTGTGGAGATGGAGAATCGGAAGGGGAAGAAGGATGTGAAGAGTCGGGAGGAGATGAAGGAAGTGGAGAATCTGGTGCAGGATAAGAAGGTCGTGTATTCAAAGGAATCGGAATAGGTTTGAAACAAGTCCGAATCTTGGACGTCAGGAGGTTTCGCCTCAAAATAAGTAGGTTTGAGACGATCGATCGATATAACTGCTGTACAGTGAAGAACTTCTCCTTCCGAAGTATAACAGGGAACGGCCCGTCGTACTTGGGTTGGAGAGCAGAATGGTGTGACTCATGCATCACTAAAACATGGGTACAGGAAGAAAGATCTTTCGGAATGTAGGAGTGCACCTTTTGCTGTCGGGTCGGAGTAGGTCTCTAGGAGAGGGCACAATGTTTCAAGCGGGTGAGGTATAGGGTGGGATCAGCAGTAGCAGGAGGGAAAGATTGAGAAAAGAACTCGCCAGGCAGGCGAAGAGTAGAGCCATAAACGAGTTCGTCAGCTGAACATTGAAGATCTTCCTTAACTGCAGTGCGTATGCCAAGCATAACCAAAGGAAGAGCTTCAGTCCAGTGTTCTGGTTGGGGATGTGCCATGAGAGAGGCTTTAAGCTGGCGGTGAAACCTCTCACAGATCCCATTCGATTGCGGATGGAAACTGGTCGTATGGATCTTCTCAGAACCAAGCAAGCGCATCAAATCTTTCCAAAGGGAGGATTTGAAAACTCGGCCTTGATCCGTCGTGACCGAGAGAGGAATGCCAAACCGAGAGATCCAATGGGACAAAAAGGCTTTAGCGATAGATTCGGCAGTAGCAACAGAGAGGGGGATAGTTTCTGTCCAACGAGTGAACATATCAATACAAGTGAGGATGTATCGCTTGCCATGAGAAGGCGGAAGCGGTCCAACAATGTCGATGCGAACTCTCTCAAAACGTTAACCAGGAGGCAAGAAGATGCCTAAGGGAGCTTTAGTATGCCTTTGCACCTTAGAACTCTGATAAGCCATGCAGGCCCGGACCCAATTCGCTACGTCGGCGTTAACTTTAGGCCACACAAAACGAGTTGTTACCAGTTTGCGTGAAGTCTCGACGCCAGGATGTGAGAGCAAATGGAGATTCCAGAAGACTGCCTTTCGAAGAGAATTTGGAACGAAAGGACGAGGATGGCCTGATGAAATGTCGCACAAGAGCCTCTTCTCTATGCCGGGAAGATTGAGCCACTGCAGCTGTAGAGAAGAGTCCTGTTGAAGATCGATATTGACTTGCTCTTGAGTCCTGACACGTAGCCATGGCTGCGTAATCAATGTCAGAAATGGGAGAAAGAACGTTAATTTCAATCCAAGGAAGCGTCAGCGGTGAAATTATCCACTCCAGAGATGTGACGTATGTCCGTCGTAAATTGTGAAACAAATTCAAGATGCCTGGCTTCACGGAGGGAGCTGCCTTTCATGGCGGAAGAAACGCATAGCAAAAGTGATTCGGTTTATGGATCGCTCAGGATATGAAGACTCCCGTCCTTACCAAAAGTAAGCACTAACAGTGGCGAAACAGCAAGGATACATGACAAGGCAACTCTCCGTACCGAAAGCACTAATACCGTGATTTCAGCGGTTGTAGCTTGCGCGAAAAGAAGGCAGAGGAGGGCACCCAAACACCTTTTGATAATTGTTGAAGCGACCGCACCAACACGCGAAATCGGATGCATGTCCACCTGCACTCTCGCTTGATTGCAGAATCGTGCGGTGCAGAAGCTTATGTCTCTTTGGAAGCTCCCAAAAGTTGACGGCGCTTCGGGAGACCAGTTTACTTTTCGTGTACTGCCTCGGCTGTTGTAGGACGAATAGAGTGCTTAAGCGGGGCGCTAACAGAGGCAGCGCGCTGGTTGATTCAAAAACGAGTCAAGAATTAATCATTCCCCAGTATTGACGAAGTTGCTTTCTGTTCTGCAGGAAGAGGAAAGCGCGGGAGATAGCGGTGACACGCTCCTACAAAGGGCAAAATACCCTCAGCAGAGACTGTGGCGACCAAAACGGTTAGGATACGCACCCGAAATACGCACTTGGCAGAATTTAGGACGTATCCCACCGTCGTCAACCTACCAAAAATAAGCACGTAAAGTGATCTGCATTTCTTCAGGGAGAGGAGAAGGCGACAGAGAAAGGTCATCTTACAATAAGGCCAGGGCAGACGGAAGACCACGAAGAAATGGATTCAAATAAATCCTCTTGGAATGATTTGCTGCATTCCTCAAACCGAAATGCATCGGTATACTCAAAGAGGCCAAACGGAGGTGATCACAGCTGTCTTGGGAAAGTCTTCCGGAGCTACCGGTATCTGGTGGTAGGCCCAAATTAAATCCAAAGACGAGAAGATAGTGTTTCCGTCCAGGTGGGAGGTGAAAGATTGTATGTGTGGAACCCGGATACCTATCTGGAGTCGTTGTAGAATTCAAGGCCCTAAAATGAACACAGGGTCTCCAGTCTCCGCTAGTGCCTTTAGACCATGTTAGCGGAGTTTACCACAACTCTTGGAGTGGGCGCCACTTATGACTACTGTGAGCATGTGATCAAATCGCGCCTTGGCAGGCCTTGAGTTTACTCAGGAGGGAGCGACGAGCCTCTAGCGAAAGTGGGTGGCCAGTGGTCTCAATAATGTTCAACATATATCTTTATAGTTGGGAGTCTGAAGAAGCAAGATGCAATAAAGAGAGGAAAGTCTTCTTGAATGAGGGTAAAAGGAGAACTACCGAAGAAGTGAGCAGCAAAGCTAGAAACACCCTTTAGTGCCGAAGCAAATAAATATATCTGTATGTATATAAAGAGTATATCTATCCATCGACCAGTCGGCGATTACGAAGTCGACCATAAGATTAAAATGAGATAAAAAATCAGCACCGAAGATGGGCTGTGTCACCTCAGCGACGAGAAAAACCCATGTAAATTGACAGCGGAGAAAGATCCAACGTGCACAAAACGGCTCTTCCATACCACCGGAATGGGATATCTCATCTATTGCCGAAAAAGTTGACGACAGAAAGGAGGACAGCCAGATGCCTGAGAAGGATCTCTGTGGGATCAAAGAAAGGCTCGCCCCAGAATTGATCAAAAAAGAAAGCTTAGTGGAGTGATCATAGATACGAAGGACGTCCTGTGCGGTAGGAGGAGAAGAAGAGAAAGAACCAGCATCTCCCGTCGCTCCTACGACGTTTCCCTGGTGGAGTGGACATGGAGGATCACATTTCTTCGCATCCATCCCGGGAAAGTATGGTACGGTAAGTAAAAGTACCCATGAGCGATACTGTCGCTGAACGTGCAGGAAGGGAAGCAGACAGAGGAACGAGGACCACGAGAAGGACGATGGGTGGAAAGGAGTGCGAACACGGAGCGAGAAGTGTTATTATTAATTGCCGTAGTAAGGGAGAGAAGGGCAGTTTTTATCTCTGCCATGCCCGTTTCGAGAACCGAAACTCGGGTATCGAGAGCTGCAGATGGAGAAGGATGTACCGCGAAAGCATGAGAGTAGTAAGGGTGAGAATAAAGAGACTGAGCTGGAAAAGGCGGCAGGAGGCAGTTGAGGAACAAAGGGGAGGAGAGGCAGGCAGGAGGTGTGGCTAGTTAAGTACTGGGAACGTGTGGCGTGAGGGTGCAGCTGTTTGTGGAGAGGAAGAGATAGAAGGGGTAGGAGTCACGGAGGAAAAACAGGTAGGGCGTTGGGGACCGCAAGATCTCTTCTCATATATTCTGTCAAAAACTCTGCCTTGCTGTAGGGGCAAACTACGAGTGAGGAAACGACGGATCCAATGATTGCAGCAACCACTGTTAGGCTGCTAGCGGGCATCTTCTGGCAGGAAGAGGGTAGCGAATTATTTCTCTTCCCGATGAGATGGAGTGCCGCCAAACATGACTCAGCCATCCCAACCAGTGCGGAAGCTGCGAGTGTGTGATCAAACCTAGTGAGATGCCCGCTAAGCCAGAAGTCTCTCTATGAGTCGTCGTCTGTGAGTCATATCCCGTCAATAATAAGTCCCTTGAGGGTGTAGTAAGTGGGGTCCTAGAGAGTCTTTTAGGTGCCCGCCAGACCATCCCTATTGATTTTGGTGTAGTAGACCGACTCTGGAAGTAGCATCGACATACTTTTTCAATTATTCTTTAAGGCTTACTCCACTTTTCAGATTTGACTGTTCTGTCGATTGTGATATAGCCTAGAGATCTCGGAGTGTCTTTGCTATATATATTGTCGTGAAGATGTATAGATACGCGAGTAGAGTATTTGTAAATGTACGTGTAAATAAGGAAGCAGCGAGGAGAGAAAGAAGGTAAGAAGAGTGGGGGCGGACGAGGCACGTAATAACGTAGCGTGCTCGGGTAAAATCAAAGAATACATGCTAAGAGCTGTTATATATTATATTATAATAAGCTGCTTATTTCGCAGAAAAATGCAAAAATACCAATTAAAAATATACATAAAAATAATCTTTTCTTCCATCTAACGTATAATATGCAAAACTATGGAAAATTATCAGATGTTTTCAAAACTAGCATTGTTCATTTCTGATAATACTTGGAATAAAACTAGTATATGAGATAATAATAATAAAATTAAGGAACAATAAAGAAAACTTAATATTCCTATAGAATAATGATATAGTGATGATAATAATAATAATAATAATAATATAATATATTACAGGAAGTTTGTTTGCCATGAGTGACATATTAATAATTAAATATAATACTGATAAAAGTAGCAGTAATATTATAGTACTAGATATGTATTGTGTTAACTAATGGATTAATTGCATTATTAATTGTTACGTTGACCAAGGAGAGGGCCGAACTGCCTGATTAAGGATGCTGATCGGAGACAGGCTATTATGTGCGGCAGCTGTATCTTTGTTGGAAAGCTTGGTAAAAAAGAGAGAAAAGCACAAAACACAACAAGTGGGCCAATATTGCTGAGCGAGAGCCCTCGATAGCTAGCAATATGCGCTTAGCCATATTTGACCTCGTGTGCTGATAGCATAATTAATGTAGTCATTTTGTCTTCTTGGAGGGGGGGGTTTGCTGTATCTCCTTGTTGTTGTACATCGTGTAACCAATCTTCACTCGTTGTCTGGCACCACTTGAATCTCGTATATGAGTATGTGTGGACTCTTCACGAGAAGGTTGGAAAATAATGTTAGCTTTTCTTTTTCTTATTAATTTAGACTCGTGTCATCAGATGTGGGTCATGACCCCTGTCCTATAAAAAAAACAAAAACAAAAACAAACATATATAACGGGGTAATCCTAATTATATCATTCGTATAAAAAATGTCACTATAGCCCAAGGAAAATTCTTCTTCAATGTAAAGCTTTGTATACAGTTAGTAGTAGTACCATTGGGCATGGATTTCACTTATCACCATACAGGTATAGAACACAAACAATACATATAATATATAGTATATATATATTATTTATATATATATGAGATACTATACTATAATATATATATTTATATATATATATATATAAAAAAAAATTATATTTGGTCATGGCTCTTTGAGACGAGAGAGAGAGAAAATGTGTAGGCTGCAAATTTGGCATAAGATTACAAGTGATTGCTTGCACAAAAGTAATTTCTGGTTCACACTCTACAGAATATATCTTACGCCTCTAAATTCTTAACAAATTTGGCTCGCGATCTGCCTCAATACTTCACTTTCTCATTGCGCTGCTAGTGTGTAGATGCTTACAGCCCTCCAGGGTTTTTATACAGCGAATAAAAGTCTATGCGACTGTTATTTGCTTTTGTTTAACATACTATAAAAACCTTAATTCTAACACTTTTGGCTTTCATACGCATATTAGCCTCATAGCTATCGCCGTAGCACCATTCTGAAATTCTACTCTAGCCTCGGCCTATCTCGGCTCCGTTTCTTCTATTTTTATATTTTTGCTACCTTACTAATATCTTAAATGCTATCACTGCACTTTGGACTTACCTCGGATGTTATTGATCGTTCAGCAATAAATTGCTAGTTATTTTTTTATTTATTTGTTTTTATTATTTTGATTCTGCAGATGCACGGCGACTGGTCGCGTGCTTTTTAAGCATCTAGAATGACGCTGGCTGAAGGCGGGAGCCTTATTTCGAACGTATACTACAATCGTTTTCTTTAGCGTGTTTCAGCCAATAAGTTTGTTTCTGCAGTTCGCAATATAATATATATATTCAATATATATATAATATATATTATATATATATAGTATAATTATTATATATATATATATATATATATATAAATATAATATAATATATAGTATTATATATATATTATAATGGTATACTATATATATAGGTATATATATAATATATATATATATATATTATTTTATATAATATATATAATATTAATTATATACTAACTCCAAAAATCTTAAATTTAGTGATTTGAAAATAGAGTTAACACCTTGACTATGATACTTTATTGTGCCCTCTATGAGTTATTTTTTTGCGTTTTTTTATTTGTATTATTATTAGAACAAGTAATACAAAAACTGGCTTAATGAAATTTAAAATCTAGGTAACTAAGATCATTTTATCCTAGATAATATATTATTTTATATAATATATATAATATATATATATGTATTATATTATATATATAAATGATTAATATATATATATAATATATATATTATTAATATATATATATTATATATATAATATATATAATATATATACTTTTGTATTTATATATATTAATAAAGCAATGTTCTAAATTTCATTAAACTTTAAATTTGCTTTTAATAAAACGAGCTGTTCGAATTTTTTATCTGAAAGTTTGGTCCTCTTTGGGTTGTTTATCATTCCTGCAAATGAAAGAGCCTTTCTACGGGTGCTGATGATGGAAGAGGATCTTTGATTATATTTTTAAAAAATTTCCATTAATACTAAGGATACTTTAGTAAAATGCCATTCGTATTTTCTCAAAAAGATCTATAAGTGCGTGTCCTTTTATGTTGCGTAAAGTTTACCGAAAAGTAATTTCTGTAAAATTTTAAGAGAGA
>JABUQX010027837.1:0-32500 GCA_015478945.1 Trachelipus rathkii
ACGGTTTTTTTTTTTAAGCATTGATTAGGTGGACAGGCTACTGTGAAAACCTGGCAAAAACCCAGAGTCAACTTTTTCTCAAAGGTGGCACTTTTTCAGTGAAAATCGTGCTTCGCAGCTAAATTACTAACAATTTTACTCCACGCTTTATAGTGGGCATCAACTAGGAGTTAATTTTAAACAGTGTTATTGTCATTAACCCCGTTAAAAGAGATTCAGCTTATAGTGTGTTTATAGCTCTCCTGTAAGAATATATTACGTGCATTTGGGGTGCTTTTTTGTATGTATAGAAATTAGGTTTGGACAGAAAGAAAATTGTCTCCAAATTTGCCAATTATTTTTTGAAACTTTAATAAATATAGGGGAAATTATTTATTGATAAACAAATTAATAAAAATTACTAAGTTATTTTACATTATTTAAATATAATATAGAATTTTGAGAGATAATTTCGTATGCTAATCACATTGAGATAGGGTCAACATAAACAATGAGAAATGTTTCATTTTCTAGATTATTTTTAACTCCTTAAATCAACCATGAGAGAGAAAAATAAATAAAAAATTTTTTTTTCCAAAACAACAGTTTTTAGCGTAATTTTTCAGTGGTTGCGTCTATTAGGTAGACAACTTGAAGGTTCGTTTCTCCAGTTGTACAATTTAATCACTTATGATGATAGGAATTATGCTCAGTCAAAGATACTTTGTTTTACTATATTTATTTTCAAATAATAATCCGCTGTATCGGAGCAGTAATTTAATGAATGAACATGCTCTATTAAGTATTTTCGTTTAATCATGGCTGGATTTCGCATAGTATTGCTTTGGACTTTATGGTCCCGACGAGATCATCCGCCCCTACCAGCATGCTGTTGAAAGTGCTGCAATTTTAAAGGAACCGTGGCAATTTGCCGTGCTGATTACATTCAATTTGAGGAAGCTCTGTTTTCAGACTTTATGCATCACTGTGCAGAGAGCGTACTGAATGATTGAGCTTAACGGTTGACGTCTAGGGTGAGAAAATTGAGAGAAATAAGAATATACTATATTTATTCGGGTGATATATTTAGTCGCTGTATATAATATATTATATATATATAGCTCTTCCTTATTAGTATGAGGATGTTTGCTAGTATATATATAGGTGATATTGATTATTTTATACATTTATAAAAAAAAATTAGATTTCATATAATTATTATTATATGGTATACACTTTAATTATGTAGGTAGATTATTTATGTGGTATTATGGTATTTTTATGGACTTTGATCTTCTAGGTTGGCTAGTATCCAGGGTGGGTGGGTGCTAGCTCCCTGATAATTTATATTTCACTAGTATACCAACATAATTTATTAAGTATCATTTTCATGTTTATAATCTCAAGTGCACGAGGTAAATAATTTTATATAAATTCGTTACGCTTGTCTAAGAGACATATTCTCTCGTAGGATCTTTTTAGTTAAAAAAGTAATAACTTGAAGCCATCAGAGAAAATGCATACAATTTAGAATTTCAGCAGATTTTTGAAGAATGTGTCAGTGTATCAGAGCTGGGTATTGATAAATTGCTGTACATATACCAAGAATTAAAAAAGTTTCATAATATACAGTGATCCTAACATTATCCTATCAATATTTTATCCGACCTCACAAACTTTATTATTGTACAACTCATTTTTATATACTACTCCATTATTATTTGGATGATTTTAATATATTCGCTATTTAAGGAGATGAGGTTTTTATTAAATCATATAAGAAATTATTTCTTCCCTTGCAATTTTAAGTCATATAACGAACAGTTTGTATATGTGCCATTAATTGAGAAAGTGTAATAGTATTGTGTGTTAAATTTTACAAGAAGTATATTAATTCTGAAAGACTCACATAGAAGATTTAGTATTAAACAGAATATGTGGGATTATGGATAAGTTATAAATGGCATCAACTAGCAACAGTATACAGTATCAAATAATCACAGCAATTTTATTACGAACTTAGATTTCTTGTTTCGAAGTCTCAACATATTATACATAATATTATACATCTTGTTGCACAATCCTTTAGAACAATTTTACTGCAGTGTGTCTATACTAAGTTCAGTAGAAAGAAGTGTTTTATCACATACATTTATATGTACTTTCTGTGATAACGAAATCTAACTAGGTAAGATATACTTATAATTGAATTGATATGACTTACTGGATACTACTACTTTGCTCTCCTTCCTCTATCATATCAATGAAATATTTGACATTTATAAAACTTAGAAGATGTTACTCGGATTTTTGCTCCCACTCTACTATATATTAGCCTACAAGTACGTGACTTTTAAAGTTAATCAAATTTTAATCATTTTTAATTGATTTTAATATTTTTATTAATCTATGTTGACTCCCATTGTTGTTTTCTTCGAGGAGATTTAAGTCAATATTGGAGTTCGTTCATTGACGTCGTTATAGATAATGAGTGTAGTAAGGTAGGCATAATATAGAGTAGAGGTATACAGTAGTATGGCTTGTAATACCTAGCTATAAGTATGTTGATATGGTATGATTAATGCGGTAGTATGAGTATAATAGAACTACCGTATATTTTTATATAGCACTTATGTGGGTATCCACGCATTAATAGTAATTACTGAGGGGCGCCACGAGCGTACAGCGTCTAATTAGTATTTATATATATCAATATGGCTATATTGTGGTACTATTCATATATGTGAGGTCAGTATATATATAATAATATACTATAGGGGACCTAATACGGTGGAATGAGTCTTTGATGAGTTGTTGTTAGTAGACTATAATGGTGCATATATGATACAGTGGGCACTGAGGGGGGGGTTTATCTAGAGGACGTTGTGACGTTAACGTTGGGTGAGCAGAGGCGGGAGGTATATATTTGAGGAGGCGTATTTACCAGGTGATAGAAGTCAGGTACCTATCTCATACCTGGTGGGGTGTATATAGGTATTAGATATTGTCGATTTCTGAGGGAGGGCGAATAAAGTAAGGGGTGTAGATCTTATTAGTTATTAGATGGTATTTTACCTTAGAGACCATATATGATTGGTTATTTACGTATAGGTTAGATAGAGTACGTCAGTGTACCAGTATTAGGGTAACGTGTTTATGGGGCACGGTTAATACATCAGAGTTTCCTCTTTATATTAGTTAGTGAGAGGGTGTAGCGGGGAAGCTTACGCCCAGGAAACTTTTATTGGTGTCCCGATTGCCTCAGAGAGCACCGGTCGTGCCGATATTTAGGCGGAATCACGGAAAAATCAAACTTCCGGCCGGAACAGAATTTTAATGAACTTTCCTTAACTATAAAAGAAATGTAAAAAAATAATTTAATACCAACAAGAATTATAAACATCTTATTATTATTATTATTATCATATAGTAGTACCGAGTTATTGAATAGCCTATTAAGTACATTAAAGTTCCAATTATATATCCATTCCTCCTACTTAGATAGGCCTAGCTTATTGGTATATAGGTCGTACTGGTGAATCAGACGGTATTGGTATGTTCATGATTAATTATATAATTATATTATATATACTAGCAATTTAACCTATGTATTATAGCTTTACGATGACTTACTACCATATGAGGCCTGAACACTATATGGGTACTTACTACCTATTATCAGTTCATAGTAGCTATTATATCTAGTTCATCTGACTTATGAGGTGCCGCATTATTATATTGTCTATTCTGTGAGAGTAACTATAAGAGTAGTAGCCTGATGAGTTAAGACGTATTCCCTTGGGGCGAGAGGCACTTCCCCACTGCTGTCTGATGCTAACAGTGATTTGTGAATGTCCATAAAGATTGGTTCATCTTCAGTTAAGTTTGACATTTCACATGATTCTTGGTGCCACATAAGATATAATAAAGCCGTACGAACAACAGGATATATAATTGTTTTGTAAGATAGTGGCTCTATAATGCACTTTTACGTAAAAAAGATTTTTTTATCTATTTAATAATGTTAGCATCAAATCTTTATAGAGTTGCATTAATATGCTACAGAGAGAAAACTAAAAGACTGAGGTAGTTCACCTGCAAAAATCTTAATAAATCAGTGCCCTAGCGTCACTGGCTCATAAGAGTCGCTGGGAAAATCATCACAGAAAGACAAGAATATCTGGAAAGTTCAAAAATTTGGAAATTAGATAAAAGGGAGAATCCTGTTATTTTTGTGGAAACACTCTGGACACCCAAAAATAGCGGAAAGATCGAAGTCCTTGAAACAAGTGATGTTCCTGAGCGACAATTTCTTCCCCCCAAAAAATTTGCCCAGAATCAATGACCATCCCAAATGCACAGGCAATTCTCTTCAGAACATTTAATAAATTTTAATTCTGCAAAGAGCCTTAACCCAAGGTCCATTTTCAACTCAGAGTCACCCGTGAAGAGCAGTATTGTTGAGTGCCATAGAACTTGTGTCTGACCCTACGATGGTGTTACTTAGCAAGTTTACGCCAAATATTCTTATTTGCTGGTATAAGTAAGAGGAGCCGTTGCTTTTTTGTAGGATAGAAATGTTACGACGTCATAACTTTTCTCAATACCAGTATACCACTATTGAGATCTAGGAATATAGTTTAGTGCGTGGTTCGATGGAAGTTATCTGAAGTTCTGGAGTCAGGATATCATCTGTTGAGTGTTAACAGATTATATGGATAGCTAATAATGGTTGGTCAAGAATCGTATTGCATTGTGTTTCGACGCTATATGTTTCTGTGTGTAAATAGTACCAGCGATTGTGCAAATTTATCCGAGGTCAGACCTTTGTGTGTCCGCAAATAATGGTAGTTAATGTAATTCCAGTTGCCAATATGATTATAGTAATATAGGTAAGTATAATAGGAGTGATTGAGATATAAGTAAGAGGAGGTATATATGTAGGTTTGGGATTATATATGTATTATTGATAATTATAGATATTATTTATATCCTAGGATAGCCATTGGAGGAGGGGGCTGTTTAACATGAGTATAGGTTTATCTTATCATACCTAGTATGATTAATGGATTATGAAGTCTGATATATATGGCAGGCTGATACAGTAGACCCGTATATATATATACTATTTTAATTATGCGACTTTTTACCATATTTTGGAGAGTATAAGAGTAGAGTCACTTATATTTGATCCAGACGAGTGTAGCGGTAATGAGGTGATATGTTGTAGGACTATTTGAGTAACTCACTTTAGTCACCAGAGAATCTCCTACTGTGATTGGGATATGTATAGGATGCACTGTGTATGAGATACTGAGCATGGCAAAAGGCTAAGACCACATGAAGTATAAGCTTTTGTTTAAATAGATGGTGAACATAGGATGGATTAGAGTGTAAAATAAAATGCCCGTTGACGCAGCAAATGTTTATTTATGTATCAAAAATGTACCACATTAGTAAATCTGATCGGCTTGGCACAGGATGCAGCTCGTGGAGATTGAGTTGAAAAATTCCGGGACCAGGATAGCCGAAAAATAAATTGTCAAGAGTATACACGGGCCAGGACGAACAGGACCCAGGGAATTGTAAAAGCGGTATCCAGGCCGGTGAGGCGCTCCGCCTAAGGGATATATAGGTGAGTGATTAGTTGATATACCTTATATACCATTATAGTACATACGTGGTATAAACGCCCAGCCTAGAATTAGAAGATGGTGTGGACTATATAACCTGGATCAGGAGGTATGCAGGGGAGTATAAGAGGAAGTTGCTATAATACCATGATACTAAGGTAGTAGTATTGTAGATGGGTATGGATATATATGAATAATACCTATAGAGTAGCAGGGATAGTTAGTAGATACCTTTATATTAGAAATGAGGGAAGTATACAGTTGTGAAGATAGTGTATAATGTGTAAACGAATAAGAAATACTACAGTATTAGATAAGGTATCTAACTTAGGGAAAACCCCAGTGAGTGACTCGCGACTGCAATGGATGAGCTGAATGCGCGGGGAAAATGGGTCATATCTTGACTGGTTTTGGGCGAGATATGGAGCTCGGGTCATAGCTGGAATACTGAAAAATGGAAGAAGCGTGAGGATAAAGGCGGGTGTTGGCGTCCACATCTTAGTAGATGAGGATCGTCCCGGATTTGACAAGGGCTGTGTATGCGGAATGCGGATGTTCATCAGCCCTGAATCTGGGCTTTGAAGTGTTGGAGATTAAATTCAAGATTAAACATGATATAAAGTAATTATATAAAACATATATATATAATAATATATCTATCATGTCTCAATTGATCATGTGTTCAGATTTTAGGGGAGTGTAAGGTGTGAGAAGAATAAATATAATTGTTCAAAATATGTAAATAACTTTAATTTTGATTTGGTACTTTTTATGTTAGTGTGATATGTGATATTATTAAGGTGAATATAGTATTCAAAATGAATATAAAGCATAATATAATAAATGATATAAATAGTATTGAATATATATTGATGCTTTATCGGTTTCTTTATCGTGTTCCAATCCTTGGTTAAATAATGTGTTCCATGAATGATCAGTCCGAGAAGATTTGGTATAGTTAAGGATGCTAGTGACGAGCAGTCGGACCCGAAAGAAAAGTAGAATGATCAAGGTATGAGAGAGACACATGAGTAGCTAGTTCGTATGTTGAGGGAAGAGGCCAAAGAAGGCACGTGGGAGACCACCCAGCCTCCTGACCGCCCCGAAGATAAGTGGAAGTACCAGTTAAATTTTGAAAAGTGGAGTCCAGTAAAAACTCATTCGCAAAGTCAGACGAAAATTCTCATCCTGAATGATAAGTCCTTTTGAAAGGAAAAGAGTTAGATCAGCTGTGGTTTGGTGGGCGAGGGGTGGTATACAGGAGTGAAGGCCGGGGGATTGTGAGGGGGGTTAATGGTTGTGGCCCCCCCTGGGCCGCCAAGGGATGACCCCTTACATTGACGAATCTACACCGATAGTGAGGGTCCATCCGCTGTCCCAGCGCAGAGCACTTTTAAGGGCTGGATTACTCATATTTGTTTTTCTGATGCCGAAAATGGAGTTTCAAAACTAATTTAATGGTAATCATAAAGCAATAGAGAACGGAGGGTACAGCGGGCGCAGTAGGCTGGGCTTTCCATTTTCCGACTTATCGTCATGTTCTCTACTGCTTTTCTTTTCCGATGCTCGTCCGCACCTTACTCCCATTCTTGGGACAATAGAAGGGGAAGATAAAGTTTAAGATATATATATATTATATATCTATTAATATTTATATTATATATATTATATATATATGATATATATATATAGTATATATATATATATATATATATAGTTTATATTATATATGTTTTAATTCAAACTTCAAAGAGGTAACATCCGCATCCGCATCCGCATACCGCATCCCCTCATCTACTTTTAAGTCCGCATCACGCCCATCCGCATCGCATCCTCATGCATTTAAGATCCACAATCCGGCATCCGCAACAGTCAAATTTTTGACATCCGCGTCCATCACTAATATATATATTATATATAATATATACATAGTATATTATATATATATATATATATATATATTAATAATATTATATATATAATATGACTGATTCTAAAAAATACTAGAGTTGATAAGAAAAAGTTACTAGAATTTATTTGTAATTCTTTATGATACCAAAGAATTACTAGAGGTATCGGAATTCCGGTCCGGCGTGAATTTTGCCATTTTTTTATCCGGTTTTCAGACCGGAATTTCTAAAATTGTTTTCTTTCAAAAAATCACTAAAATTTACTAATGTACTCTGATACAAAAATTCACTAGAATTGATACGATTAATCTATATAATTTTTCTATACAAAAAATAATAGAAATATTATTTATTAATTCATACACAGTGTATTACATTACTACAGTATTATTGAAATAAAGTTTTCTCAAGTATCTCAAAATATAGGATCATAAGATAATAATTAATTCAAATTTAAAATCCATAATTAAATATTATATATATAATATATATATATATATATATATATATATATATATTATATATTATATATATCTAATATATATATATATATTATATATATATATATATATATATATATATATATATATATATATATTGCAGATGGAATACATAGTCCCATTTTTTTCAAAAACTGACTCAGTAAAAGCCAGTGAAATAGTTCAAGAATAAATGAAATCGTTTGATATTTAGATATCCATATACTCTGTAATAAATGATATCTGATAGACTTTAGTAACTTCTCGGATACTTCTGATCTCAATTTACTGTATGAAGTTTGGTAACATCATCTCTCAAAAAAAATATTTTCTACTAGAAATAAGATATTTGGGTTGAAGATGGTGGATGAGTCCCTGCTCTTCCAGTGATTGTGACATGGCTGGTTTATCATTGCCAATAAAATTTATGTATTTTCTGAAGAATGCCTGTGATTTTTTGGGGTCATTGATCTCGCAATAATTTTTGGGGGGAAGAAATTTCCTCAAGACTCACTTGTTTCAAGACTTCGATCTTTCGCTATTTTTGGGTGTCCAGTGTTCCAAAAATACAGGATTCTTCCTTTTACTATCCAAATTTTTGACTTCCAGATATTCTCTTCTGTGATGATTTTCCAGATTTCATGAAGTGGCGTTGTATTATGTTTTTGTGAACTACCTAGTTTTATTTTTTGTAGCATATTTAACACTCTATTATTTATTATTTTTGTAAATTATTAATAATAAAAAATCTTTTCGAATGATGGCATTTTAAAACAATTTTGTGAGCGTTATTATTATGACAAATCTGTAATCATTATGAATAAAAATCTTTATCAAAAACTATTAAAATGAATATATAATATTATATATTATCATTATATTATATATATAACTAGAATATTAAATAAACGTATGAATATAGTAAGTATATATATATATATATGATTGAATAAAATTATAATATATTATATAGTATATATTATATATATTATTTATATATATTCGATATATATATATATATATATATATATAAGTATAATATATATTATAATTATATATATAATATTACATAATATTTAATAATATTTTTACTATTGAAAGTTGTATAGAAAATTATTTTTTTACATTTTCACTTTATATGTCATAAGTGAAAAAGTCATTTATTTTAGAAAATCCTGGTTCCGGCCCGAGAATATTTATTATTGTGATTCCGGCAAAGTACTATTCCGGTTCCGGCCGAACTAAAAATTTCAGTTCCGGTACACCACTAATATATAATATATATATATATATTTATATAATATATAATATCCACAAATTTAACACTCAAATAAAATAAATAACTAATAAAAATCATATATATAAATATCATTAAATTATATATATTAATCAAATAAATAAAAAAATATAATAAAAAAAATAAAAAAAATAAAAAATAAAATAATAAAAAAATAAAAAAATAAATAAAAAAGGAAATACATATAATATACATATAATATTAATAAAAATAGTAATAAATCCTATAATAATATAATTATATAATATAATAACACAATATATATTAAAGCTATATTTTAAACTTGATTATGTACTTTATCATATACTATATAAATACACCCTTATATTATATATATATATCAATGATATATATATTATTATACTATATCATATATTATATATAATAAATACTTATATATATATATACTCACCATATATATATATACACGTATAATATATATATTAATACATATAAACCTATATATACCCTATACTAACCCATATAAGTGGAACAGACCAACTATTAAATTTATAGAAAAATGGGAGTAATTTAATATATTTTAAAATGATCGTACTAATTTCGTTAAACTTTAATGAAAGCTCGGGGCCCATGAGAGTGACGCCAATTAATCCGAGATAAACTCTTCAGTCTTCTTATGTCCAATATTTCGACTGTAATGTAGAGGAGGGCAGGGTCCAGTAAGTCTTTTCATCTCCAATAGCATTTCTCAAGTAGGTTTCCCAAGATCGACTTGCAAATTTAACACTTCTTTCTACTGAAAAACAGTAGACACTGGTAAAATTGCTAGCATTTTGCAACAAGATGTAAGATATTATTGTAAATTGTGATTCGAGCAAGAAACTAGTTTCGTATATCTGGGCTGTTTTTGGACGAATGCTGTCTGTGATGCCATTTCAACTTCCATAAATCCCATTCCCATTTATACTAAATCTTCTATTGTCTTTCGAGATCTTCCTTGTAAATTTAACACAATCTTTTACCTTCTCATATGGCACTTACACTGTTCGGTATGACAAATTGCAAAGGAGAAATCAATTTTTTATGATTAAAAACTCTTCTCGCATGCTAGATATTATCATTCAAACATGGTATATAAAATGACGTGTACAAAATAATTACAGTTTAGTGCGCCTCGCCACAAAGCCTAGGAATGTTCGGGCATCTGGTAATTTTTGGGAAGACTTTTTAATGTCTTGGTACTAGCAATTTCAATACCCAGCTCAAATTCCGCACACTCTTCAAAAATCTGCTGAATCTAATGTTTGCATTTTTCTCTGAGATGGCTTCAAGTCTCCTACTTTAAGCTAATGACCTACGAGATTTGTTTCCTGACAGGACGAATTATATAAAATTAAATTAACTCTGCACTTTAATATTCTCATAATACAGAAATAGAAATCTTAAAATTTTGATGTACTAGAAACAATTAAACAATCCGGGGGGGACTTGAGCCCAACACTGGGTACGATACACTGTATATTAATATATATAATATATATATATTATATTTATAATTATATCTAATAATCTGTAAAATTAATAATAATATATCATATATATATATTAAAAATTATCTATATATATACCTATATATAATATAATCTAACAAATAATAATAAATATATATATTCTTTTTTTTTTTCAATTTTCTCACCCTAGACTCAACCGTTAAGCTCAATCATTCATGTACTTCAGTGGTAAAGTCTGAAACAAGCTTCCTTCAATAAAAAAAATTCCAGCTTCCTTTAAATTGCACACTTTCAACGCAGTGTATCGGGGGAATGTCGGACCATAAAGTCCAAGCAATCTGGAATCAGCCATTGATAAACGTCTAATAGCATGCGTCATAATCTGCTCCGTACAGCGGATTTTTTTGAAACTAAATATAGTAAACAAAGTCTTTATTAGGACCCAATTTTCAAAGCTCCTTCGGTGTTTATCTTCAAATACAGACATTATTTTTACATAAAAGAATTTTTTTCTACTAAATGTTTCGCTTATTCTAGATTTAATAGTTTGCAATAATAATATTGCATTTTAATTATGATTAGAGTTAAAAACAATTCCGAATGGGATCAGATGATGTAGCTGACCCTCTCAATGGTGATAGCATACGAAATTATCTCCAAATTCTATTTTTTTTAAATAAGTTAAAACTGTTTTTTATGTTATCAATAAATAATTTCCCCTATTTTATTAAAGTTTCAAAAATATTGGCAAATTTGGAGACAATTTTCTCTGGTCCAAACCTAATTCTCATACAAAAGCACCCCAAAGCCATTTTTGGCAGCTAATTTAGTAATTTTTTATTTAATGAAAATAACACTTAAAATAACTCCTGTTGTTATAAGTGATAAAATTTTATTAATTTAGCTGCGAAGCCACGATTTCAAAATCCCCTTTGAAAAGTTGACTGGTTTTTGCCAGGTTTTGAGTGTCCGTAATCAATTGCTTAAAAAAAAATATGTTGACAATGTTGTTCACGCCTGGACCTAATTTCCGTACAAATGTGTCGCTTAGGTATATATTTGACAGGTAAATTAGCAATTATTTATTTTACCAAAAAAATTATGAAAGTTGGCATAAATTTATTAAAATATGTTGACTTTTCTGTTGAGTTTGTTGGCCTATTTTGTTAAGTGGTAATAGCATAGCATAGTCTTCTATGCTATGTATTTTTTCATTAAGGGGATGATCCAATATTTTGCTCGGGCGTAGCCTAATTTTACGCCCCCCCCTAAAAATGGACATAAAATTCGGAATTTTCAGCCGAATTTGACTATATAAACACCAAAATGTAGCTTTTTTTGCCCTCTAAAACGTTGTTTTCCGGTGTTTTTTCTGTGACTGTAGTCATTCTTTCAGAATTTTCAATTTTTCAAAATCCATGTTTTTGACTATTTTCATGTCAACTTTCAGATTTTTTTGCGAAATGACTTAAAAATTGAAATATGCATAGATGGGTCCATTACCTACAATAATTTCGTAGAACATTTTCGAATTTTTTAGTTTTGTGCTCAGCGTTGTCCAATTTCCAAACCCATTTTTTTTTTTTTTTGAAAAGTGAAAAATTGACATTTTTTTTTTTTTCTACTCATCCGATCAACATCAAATTTTCAGGGCTTGTATAGTCGGTGAGATGCATCTTTCCTACTTAGATATTTCTTTGTATATGCAATAATTTGTTCTTTGGAACAAAATTTTTCAAAAAAAAAATTTTTTGAACAATTTTTAAAAAAATTTCTATTGAGTATACAAAAACATTATCTAAGTAAAAAAGATGCATCTCGCCCGACTATACAAGCCCTGAAAATTTGATGTTGATCGGATGAGTAGAAAAAAAAATGTCAATTTTTCACTTTTCAAATTCAAAAAAAAATGGGTTTGGAAATTGGACAACGCTGAGCACAAAACTAAAAAATTCGAAACAATGTTCTAGTAATCATTGAGGTAATGACCCATCTGATGCATATTTCAAGTTTGGAAAGTCATTTCGCCAAAAAAATCGGAAAGTTGAATATGAAAATAGTAAACAAACATGGATTTTAAAAAAAAATGAAAATTGCGAAATTTTTTACAGCCAAGAAAAACACTCAGAAAACAACGTTTTAGAGGGCAAATAAAGCTACGGTTTGGTGTTTATAGGGTCAAAATCGGCTGAAAATTCCGAATTTTATGTCCATTTTTAGGGGGGAGTGAAAATGGGGCTCAGCCCCAGCCAAAGATTGAAGGAACCCCTTAATCCACATTAAAAAAACGTTGGAATCACTGTTGACTATCCACAAGGTTTTGGGTGAGACCAGAGCTTGAGGCAAAAAAATTTTAGAGTAGAACCACTGCTAAAAATATTTTTTTACTGTATAGTAAATGAATTGAGAGCCATAGCTGCATATTTTAAAATGGTAATTGTCTATTTCTGCTTAGTCAATCGATATATCGATTTTTTTTTCGAGAATCGATCATTCTTTATGAAATTATCGATTTAGCGCTATGAATATGGTCTAGGACCACGGTAGCCTTCGGAAGGTTATGATAAGTTTTGTTAATGATGAGAAAATGAACATCGTAAATGGAAAACTATTTGTTTACCTATCACTTGTTAATGCTGATAAACCTCGGAATAGGAATATCAGACATGCTAAGCGTGTTTACACTAAACGTAAGTGATCCTACATCGTTAATTTTCTTGCTCCAAAAAATAACTTGTAAACCTGCCTTTCCTACTCATATCCGCTCTGATGAATCTGTAGCCAATACACCTGCTAAATATATATATATATATATATATATATATATATATATAATATAATATATAATATATATATATATATATAGTATATATATATATATATAATATATATATATATTATATATATATATATATAATATTTTATATATATTATATATATAATAAATAATATATATGATATATATAATATATATTATATATATATATATATGCAGCGCTCCTAGCTCAGAGGTAGAGCATTCGCCTAGCAAAGGGGGCCCAGGTTCGAGACTGGGTTGGAGCGAGAGAAGTGAGCTATTCTCTACTAACTCTAGCTTTCGTCCTCACTCAGACTTAATGAGTAGATAAAGCAGCGTGCTTTGCTGCGATCGGAAACTATCCGCATCAGCGATAGGCCTGGCCAGCCAGCGGATTGTTCGTTAGCCCATGTTCCAAGACCTTTCTTCGGATAGGTCGCGACTGACAGGACGCAAGGTTTTTCCTAGGGGCTCGAAGGTATAGTAAATATATATTATATATATAATATATAATATATAGTATATATATATATATAATATATATATATATATATTATATATATATATATATATATATATATTATTTACAACTTAATTTTTCTTTTTTTTTCTTTTAAGAAATTTATCGGGAAACTGGTGCGGTGTGGTCGCAATGACTCACACCAGGCACCGCACCTTTAATTTTTCTTGTGCTCCGCACCAACCGCACTTGTTTATTTTTTTTCCGCACCGCACCGCACCGCATCCGCACCGGCACCAGGTCCCCGAAATTTTGTGCGTACCTGCACCAAAAATGAGGCGCCACCACGCACCGCCACCGCGCCGCACCTGGTGCTCCTGCCAGCCCTACTCCAAAGTATTTAGAATCCGCAGCTTAAAAAATAAAGAAAAAATGATTATGTTGCTGATTTTGTAATTGTATGGATGATCTGCGCCGTGTAGCAAAATTAAAGGAATTTAACTGTTTTTAAGGCATTGAAAACGACCATATTTTCAATGTTCCAGCTAAAATTACGAGATATATAAGGCGTGTTCAGCTCCAATTCATTCTTCTATATTTAATATATATATATGAGTATATACAGCTATCAAGGGTGTATATGTGAATGAATTATACGTAAAGAGAGTATATTAATAATGTAACGAGCATGGTCTTGTATATATTATATATATAAGATAAGTCGAAAAGTGACGATATAAGTTATCTCTCACACAGTTGAAGTATAGGAGACACAAGAAAGAATTACAAGGAACGAGGAAGCGATACGGTGCGTATGTGCCTACATAAATGTGCGGGATCAACATAAGACACGAAATGTAGCACACGAGAGAAGACAGATGAGATAAGATAGCACGAGGAGGGAGAGAGAGATAGAGAGAGAGAGAGGAAGAAGGAGAGAGAGAGAGAGAGAGAGAGAGAGAGAGAGAGAGAGAGAGAACTAAATTTCATCATTCATAACAATTGAATGTCTAAATTTGTTTGAAACTTTAAGGGGAAAAAGAAGTTTCAAAAAACTTAAAATTCTTTTAGAATAAAATCAAACTCCTGAAAAAAATGTCCCTTGATAATTTTTAGTCAGCGAAGTAGAATTGTCACTTAACATTAACTGAGTGAGAATAGAAATAATTTAACAAAAAGTCATCACAATTTCAAATTCAACTTACCTTTTACACAATCATCACACACCTAAACACACACACACACACGCACCAGCGACACTATATATATATATATATATATATAATATATATAATATTAATATATAATATTAGTTATATATAGAGTATATATATATAGTACACTAATATATATATAATATAATATATATATAATTAATATATATAATATATTAGGATGGGTCTAAATATATAGGTACATCCGGATCCAAAAAAAAATTTCACAGTAGCATCTATGATACATAATAATAAATAGATGTTTAGCGGCGAAATGAATTTTTTTTTTTTTTTACCCATGTTCTAGGGGCGAAATTAGTTAGGTTAGGTTAGGTTAGGTTAGGTTAGGTCAGGTCAGGAAAAAATTCATTCAACGTTGTAATCTATTTAGTGTATCATAGAGACTACCTGTGAAAATTTTTTTTAGATCCCGAGCTCCCGTTCCGTGTGAGCGTTAAGTAACTTTTTACTATACTATTGTATATATAGTATTTATATATAAATATACTATATATATATATAATAATTATATATTATATATATATATATATAGGTAATATAATTATATATATATATATAATATATTATACCATATATATATATATATATAAAATAATCAAAGATTCTATGGTAATTTTCTCGAAAACTTGTTAATTAATTAAAAAATGTAAGGAAAGGGGAAAAACGTGACTTTATCATCTTTAAGTTGTTAAAAAATTATCCAATCCAATTTTTTTTCTCTCTTCTTTATATATAGTATTATTATATAGTATAATATATAATATTATATATATATATTTATATTTTTATAACATTAGTATATACATAATATTAATATAATAATATATTATATTAATATATATATATATATATATATATAATATATATATATATATATATATATATATATATATATATATATAAAATGTTGAAAAAATATTATCTAGAAATGAGAAATTAAAAATTATTCAGCAATTTATACACAATTATTGTCAAAAGTTTGAAAAAATTATTAACTGAATGTACGAACATAAGAAAACGAAAAAATTGTGGCATAGACTAACGTCAAGGAATTTTTATTTTATTTATTTATTTTTCTTTTTTAAATTTACGGCAGATAAATAATGAAGGGCAGGGTCCAATATTTGCTCTAAAATGGTTCAGTTTTATCCCCAAATTGGAATTTGCCATAATTTTCTTCATATTCAGCCAAATTTGACCAAATAAAAAGCAAACTGCAGCTTTTTCTGACCTCTAAAACGTCGTCTTCGGGTGTTTTTCTGTGTCTGTAGTGATTTGTTTTGTATTTTTATTTTTGAAACCTATGTTTTGACACTTTACGAATCTCAACCTGCAATTTTTTTTCGAAATGACTTCAAACTTGAATTATACAAAGATGTGGTTATTAATTATCTAAAGAAAGTTGGAAGCGAAATATTGATTTATGACCTTAGATCCTAGCAATGGTCGTTAAAACCCCTACTTTTTTTGGTTTTGAAAATGAAAAATTGCGATAATTTTTTTATGGTCATCCGAGCAGCATGAAATTTTCAGGGCATTTGTAGTCAGGGGAGATTCACATTTTGTACTTAGATCATTTTTTGGTATATGCACTAGTTTTGCCTCTAGACGTGGAACAAATACAAAAAATTATATAAATTTAAAAGATGTATCTCGCCCTGAAAATTTGATGCTGATCGGATGAGTAGAAAAAATTATCTCGATATTTCACTTTTTCAAAAAAAATTTCTTGAAAAGTGAAATATTGAGATGCTTTTCTTTCTACTCATCCGATCAACATCAAATTTTCAGGGCGTATATATTCGAGCGAGATACATCTTTTTTATTAAGATCATTCTTTTGTATACTCAAAAAAAAAATTGGAAAATTAAAAAAAAAATTGAAAATGTCCCGTGTTCAGAGGCAAAACTACTAAATATACCAAAAAAAAATTATTTAAATACAAAATGTGTATCTCCCCCGACTACAAATGATCTGAAAATTTTATTCTGATCGGATGACCAAAAAAAATTATCTCAATTTTTCATTTTCAAAACCAAAAAAAAGTTGGGTGTGAACAGGGTTGTGGAGTCGGTTCAAAAATTTTCCGGCTCCGACTCCACCCTCTTCAAAATTACCGACTCCGACTCCGACCTCTTCAAAATTTCCGACTCCACTCTTTTGAAAATTACCAACTCCGATTCCGACTCCACCCTTTTCAAAATTGCCGACTCCGACTCCGACTCCGACTCCACTCTCTTCAAAACTACCGACTCCCCGACTCCGACTCCGACTCCACAACCCTGAGTGTGAAATTTGGCCGTTGCTGGGATCCCGAGTCAAAAATCAATATTTCGCTTCCAACGTTCTTTACTTAATAGACCCATCTTAGTAGTTCAAGTTTGAAGTCATTTCGAAAAAAATTGTAGATCGAGAATCGAGAAATGCCAAAAACATAGTTTTTCAAAAATGAAAATACGAAAGAAATCACTACAAACACCTGAAAACGACTTTTTAGACGTCAATAAAAGCTGCAGTTTGCTTTTTATTTGGTCAAAATTGTCTGTAAATTAAGAACATTATGGACATTTCCAGTTTGGGGCTAAAACTGAACTAGCCCGGAGCAAAAATCAAATCTTCCCATTCTGAAGTAGAAAAAAATTACATAAAACTAAATTAGAAGAGACAAACAGTTGATATTATCTCTCATTTGATATAACAACGAAATAGCTTAAAGACAAAAATATAGAAGTTTCCTGAAAATTAGTTGGGGATTGTCAAAAATATCCAGTTGACTAATTTAACTATTATTTTAATATTAATTAAATGAGGTAGATAAAAATTTAAGTAGCTCTTTACTCAGTGTATGGAAATCGTCTCACCGTACTATACAAATAAAATAAGACATTTTAAATCATGTTGTCGTTGATTCGATTGTTGCGGATGACATATATATATTATATATATATAATATAATATATAATATATATAAGAGAGATTATATAATATAGTATTTATATATAGTATGAATTATAATATAATATTATATATTAATATATATATATAATATATATATATATATATATGATAATTTATATATATTTATATATATAAAATATATATATATATATATGATAAGGATAAAGTAAATTAGTAAAAGTTGCAATTCAAGTTACAAGATGCCTGGTATCTTTGATAGATTGGTCACTCTTCTTTAAGCGGATTTTGTTAGATAATACGATTTTACCTGTTGCTGATTATGCCGGGTAAAGTGGAACATATCGGTATTGTATGACCTGTTAAGCTACTTTACCTTGATAAGTAGGGATTTTTCAGGATGTTTAGCGGATTATTCATCACGCCTAGGTATTGTTAGGTTTGCAATTTGAATATTATAATTCTTAGTTCAGGTGATATATGTTAGCTTTATTGATGCCTAAACTTTGTTGGCTCATATATACGTTGGTCAGTGTATAAAGACTTATTTTTATGTTAATGTTTTATCCAAATGATACTCGAAATAGACTTGAATCAATAGTTTCAATAGATCATAGAGGGTGGTGGGGTAGGGACTGCAGGGATGGGTTGTTTGCTTTACTTACTGATTTACTGCTTTAAATCAGTAAACTATTAATGCCTTTACTGTGATATTTTATCAAAGAACTTATTTTAATTGTTATTGTCAGATAAATTTTTCTTATTTTATGTATGTATGGTTAAAACTTTGTTATGTTTTGCAATATTCGTTAGGGACTAATGATATTTAGAAGAGTTATGATAATTTTGTTAAATATTACAAAGTTTGATGTAAAAAATTTGTTACGTTTAGCATTATAATTCGTTGTCATAATGATGATTTAGACAGGGTTATGCCTAAATTTTTGTGTAATATTACGATTTAATGTAAAATTAACATTGGATATGTTGAGATATGCTTGAAAAAGTGAATAGGTTACGTTTTGTACGGTGTTAGGTACTTACTGTACTGTTGTTAAGTGCGGAATTTTTGTTAATGTGTAGTTTATTCCGTACGTATTGGTGGTGTTAGGTTTGTCGCGTTGTACTTAATATGTCTCTTAGTTAGGTTATGTTATGTGTAGCTTTATTCAATTAGAAAAAAACGTTGTACGTTAGCATATATTAGATGGTTAGTAATTAAGAGAACTTATTTGTGTTTGTTTATCGCGAAATGATACTCGAAATTCCATATCAATAGAATCAATAGATCAAAAGGTCTGAGGAAGGGGTGGGGAGGGTTGATGGCTTGATTTACTGATTTAACTATGCTTTGAAAAATCAGTAAATCCATACCAATTTACTATGATAATTTTATTCAAAAAACTATTTTTATGTTATGGTGTGGATAAAACTTTATGTTTACAGTTATTCGTTGGTCTGTATGATAATTAGACATAGGTTATGGTAATTTTTTTGTTAAATATTAAACTGTCAATGTAAGAATCAAACGTTAAATAGTTTAGATATGCTTGGAAAAGTATCAATAAGTACGTTTTTGTAATGCATGTTTGTTACTTATCTGGTGTTAAGTGTGGAACTTGTTATGTTAACAGTTTACTCGTGCGTAAGTTGTGAAAGGTTTGTCATTGTACATTATTTTCTCGTAGTTTCATATGAGCTATGTTAGCTTTATATTAAATGTGAATAATATCTGTTATGTTAGCCAATAATTCGTTCGCGCTTTGGTTCAGATATAAAGAACTACATTTGTTTGTGCTTCAATGTTTATCCGAAATGATAACTCGAAATGATACGTTAAATATTATTGTGTAATGTAAAATTAACATTGATATCGTTTAGAGATATGCTTGAAAAAGGTGTGAATTGGTTACGTTATGTAAGCTGTGTGTTAGTTGCTTTACTGTCGTTAAGTATGGAAACTTTTGTTAATGTTAGTAGTTATTCGTGCGTAAGGTGTGTTAAGGTTTGTCATTGTACATAATATTTCTTTAGTTCTGGTAATGCTATGTTAGCTTTAATTAAATGTGAAAACAATGTTACGTTAGCAAATATTTCTCGATGGTTAGTAATATAAAGAACTTATTTTGTGCTATGTTATCCGAAATGATACTTGATTTGTGACCTGAATCATTAGAATGAGAGATCAAAAGATATGGACGGGTGGGTAGGGAAGAGCGGTGAGGGGACGGGTGTCTTGATTTACAGATTAACTGATTTACATGCTTTAAATTCGGTAAACGTCTAATTGCAGGGGGCTTTAACTAACGATATTTTAATCTAAAGAACTTTATTTTTGTGTTAGTTTGGATAAACTTTGTTATTTTATTGTTTGGATAGAAAATTTGTTATGTTGCAATTATTTGTTAGGATTATGATATTTAGGTAGGTTATGATAAATTTTTTTTTTTTGCTAATTGTTACTGTGTCAATGTAAAGATTAACGTTAATATGTTAGAGATAGCTTGAAAAAAGTATGAATAGGTTAGGTTTGTCATGCAATTGTTTAAGTTACTTACTCGGTGTTTAAGTGTTGAACTTGTTAATGATGTTAACAAGTTTTATTCGTGTGTAAGTTGTCGTTAGGTTGTCGTTTTACCATTATTTGCTAGTCATGTTACGCGCTATGTTAAGCTCTTAATTTGATTGGAAAACTTTATTATGTTTAGAGTATAGTTCGTTGATCAGCTATGATAATTTAACCAATGTTGGGTATATTTGTGTTAAATATGTTCCGTGTATGTTAATTAGAATTAACCATTTGTTATGGTTTGCGAGATAGTGCTGACAAATTGGTGAGACTAGGGTTTACGTCTCGTATGCTAGTGTTGAGGTTACTTTAAACTGTTGTAAGTGTGGAACTTTGTTAACGTTAACAGTTTAATTCATGTTTAAGGTGTGTCAGATTTGTCGTTGTGCAATTATCTTCATAGTTCAGATGATGTTAATAAGCTTTAATTAATGTGGAAAACTTGTCTTACGTTCCAAATTCGTTTGTTCTTATGTTTTTAATGTTACATTTTAAAATCCCAAAATATTACTCGAAATGTGACTTGAACAATAGACTCAATAGATCAGGAAGGTGGTGATGGTATGGAGGCGAAGGGTGGATGGTTTGATTTCTGATTTAACTGATTTAGGGTAATGTAAAACGTTACAATTTATACAAAATATGACTTGGAATCAATAGACTCACGGGATGGACAGAGTTGTTGATTTACTGTTTAGGGTATTGTAAAACATGAACAATTTTACTAAATAAATATTTGAATCAATAGATCAATAGGATCAACTGGATGGACAGGAGGGTGGTTTGATTTCTGATTTACTGATTTATTAAATATGACTTGAATTTTACTAAAAAATAGATGACTTGAATCAATAGAATAGATCAATGATCAATTAGATCAATAGATCACTGAGCATGGGGTGGAGGGCTGTTTGATTACTGACTTACTGCTTTAGGGTATGTAAAACGCTACATTTTTATTAAAAAATATGACGAATCAATAGATCACAGAAGGGCTGAGGAGGGCAGTTTGATTTACAAATTTACTGCTTTAGGGGTAGTAAAGACATGACGAATTTTAGTAAAAAATATGACTTTGAATCAATATGATTCACGAGGGTGAGGCCGGGCTGTTTGATTTACTGCTTTAGGGTATGTAAAAACGTAAAATTTTGTAAAATTATAAACATAAAAAGAAAATAAGAAATTTTTTTATTTATTTTTTCTTGATGGTCTGAACCATTATTTCGAGATCTACAAGACCCAATGAGACATATACTAAAGACACCAAATCTGTTGTTAAGGCGAAGTTTATTATACCGTCGGCATCCGCCACCGGAGCCAGCACCAGGGCCGTTGTCAACTCCGATTCCTCTAACTCAGACTCTTTCCTAGAAAATTCAACTCTGATACTATCACCAATTTCAGCCTTCTACGAACACTTTCGATTTTTTAAGGGGGGGGGTCCCCCTTCGGGAGACCCAGGGAGACGTAACCTCGGTACTATCGAGCGAGGTACGTCACCATCTAACCCCCCTCCAAATTTTAGCCCGATACGATAACTCTAACCTCTATAGATATATATATCGGAGCCATAGGCTGAGCCGGAGTCGGAGTGTGTAAAAACGATTCCTTACAGGAATCGTTTTCGACTCAGAATCGATTACCTTCGGGAATCGATTCTTCGTATACAAATTTCAGCCTTCTACGATCAATTTAATTTTTAGGGGGAAGCGTCCCCCCTTACGGGGGGACTCAGGGGTACGTAATCTCGTCTCTAACGAGATTACGTCATCAGGCTCGATGGGAACTTTTAGCCTAGACCGAAACTCGTTCATTTCGGACGCGGCAAAAGGGGCGTAGCGACATATTTTTCGTTCGCTCTCGGGGGGAGCTACTCCCTATATACATCCTAGATACTTGAAATTTAGCGTGTAATGAGCTTAACACATACATAGAACATATACCAAGTATGAAAGCGATACCTTATACTTTTTGAGAAATCGCTGGCATCGCTCAAAACGTAGGAATACTACTAAGGTGCTAAGCGTAGCACATGATGAAATCTTCGGATGACATCAAGGAGTAAAAAAGACCATGGGAAAGATCACGCAACAATTTTACTGGCCGAACATATATAAAGATGTTACCAAATATTGTTACTCGTGTGATATCTGCCAGAGGACGTGCCCAAAAGGAAGAGTAACAAAGGTCCCATTATGTTCGATGCCCATCATAGAAGTTCCGTTCCAGAGAGTGGTTATAGATCTGATAGGACCCATTATACCTCCATCTTCAGAAGGACAACAGTATATCCTAACTCTTGTAGATACCGCCACGAGGTACCCTGAAGCGGTGCCGCTGAAGTGCATTTCAGCACAGAAGGTTGCTGAAAGCCTTATGAATATATTCATGCGTCTAGGAGTGCCGAAAGAGATAGTTAGTGATAATGGACGTCAGTTCACATCAGTATTAATGTATAATGTGACCAGATTTTTTGTAGTTAAAATCGGGACACACACTATATATAATATATATATATATATATATATAATATATATATATATATAATATATATATATATAATTATATTATATATATCATAATATATATATATAAAAAAAAAAAATACAATATATATATATATATATATATATATATATATATATATATATATATATATATATATTAATTTACCTTCAGTTCAGTATTTTTAGCTAGATGAAATTTCTTCAGCAGTTCTGGAGAGACTATTAGAATTAAATTATAGAACTCTATACATGTTGATCAAAATTTATTTTTGTAGTAAGAATTTCTTTCAGAGTTTGAGGTTTGAAGTTGGGGTTTTTTCAGAAGTCCAAGATCTTATTTACATTATTTAACATGAGAAAACGCACGTTCTGTGGAGGCATTATTGTTCCAGGAAGAGAAAAGATATATTAACTAATGCCGACAAATGTTGATAAGAAATATTACGAATTCTTATGGAAAAGTAAATACTTCCACTTTTGGCCGAGTTTGTAACCTTGTCCTAGATTTCGAAGCATTCCAATTCCGTTTATTTTTCGCCTATATATTTGATCGATCACGTAACACTTTTCAAAAAATCTGAAAAAAAATCATCCCTATGGTTAAAAAACTCTTTTTCTGACGCAATTTTTTTCAATTGGTTTTCTTAAGCGAAATCCAATCCATAAAAATTCAAAATCTGAAAAATGTAACTGACCACTGATCCAAGTACTTCAAATAAAGTACATAAAAATCCACCAACTATTTTTCTTTTACGGTTTTTACCTCAGAAAAATTTACTCCCTCTTCTTCAAACTTGTTAAGTAGCCCTCGAACCGAAAGTATTAAAAACACAAATGTTCTTTTCTAGGCTGCAATGTTCGTTTCGATATATTCTACGGGCTGAAGATCATTGTTCCTTCAATCTTCAATAAACAACCTTGTAAAAGAAAGCTGCCTGGAAAATAAAGGAAATGAAGCCACACTGAAGAGCAGTCGTATATCACACGGAGCTTCAATAACACTTCAAGAAACGTGTGACACGTTGTGTGAGATGCAGAGATTTCAGTCCAGGGAAAGTGTTTAACGCTCTTTCGATAGCAGGCATTATAAGAAAGAGCCATCTTGGTTGGCTGTATCCAGGAGCTGTTTGTACTAAAATCGCAAAATTCCCTTAAGCTCTTGCTACTACGAGATAAAGTACCGAGGTATATTATATGTTAACACAATATGGGAGAGATATATTCGCTTGACGACAAATTATCATCGCTCTTACATCAGATGGAACGTACGAAGGAGCATAGCTACCACATTGAGAGCTGGCGTTTATGCAGAATATGGCGAAACAATCCTATTTCCAATTAACTCTGCCATGAAGCGTTCTAAACAATGTTATTGTTACTGCCTTTTTCTTGCATGGCCCTCAGAATTACAATTTGTGTTATCCACCACAAAACCACTAGCTTTAAAACGTTCATCAATTTTTAATTAAAATTCTATTAAATATTTACGACTATGTCAGAGGTCTCTGAAGAGGATTGAAGTCAATGAACTTTCCTGAAACTCCCTACGGTAAAATGGTGGAAGAAACGAAGCATATACGGGAAAAGAGTTTTATGTATCCATGATTGCTCTCCATCGGTTAAAAGTGTTACACATGAACATCTTTTATTTGTGTCGTAGTTTCTGCTTCAGCATATGGATGCAAAAACGTTAAACAATTGTTTCGCACTATGTTCTAGCACAAGAAAATTTTGGCTCAAAAGGTTTGTCTTAAAATCATACTACTCAATTGCAGATCTAAAAAATTTGATTTTCTCGCTGCAGTATGGTAGTTCCACAAACTTCTGCAAGCACTAACTTCTTAGATCCTTCGAAGTAGGTGTCCTTCTTTTGAAACATTGCCGAAAAGTAATTTGGGCACTATTTCTAAAGGAATTAAAAATTAAAACATTCTCAAGGAATGGACATTTTTAAACTTTTTTTTACTCTTTTTCAATATATATAGTATATATATATAATAAATATATAAATATAATAAATTTATATATATATATTAATATATATAATATATATATATAAATATATATATATATATATACTTATATATATATATATATATATATATAATGAATAATAAATATATATATATTATATATATAGTATATATATAATATATCAAATGCTATGTTATTTTTTAATTTATAATTTTATACTATTATAATTATTTGAAAAGGGAAAAATAACGAGATCTCTGGAAAAAGCGGGACTTCTCAGAAAAAAGCGGGACATTTTTTTCTATTTTAAACAAGCGGGACAGAACCGAAAAAAGCGGGACTGTCCCGCCTAAAAGCGGGACTATGGTCACTTTATTAATGTAAGATGCTGCTAGAATGCTTAAAAGCAAATGCATTCAAGTATTTACCATCCGATGACGCAGGGACTCGTAGAAAAGTATAATGGTACTCTGAAGTTAATGTTGAAACGCACATGCCATGAGCAAGTACGCAAATAGCATAAATTTGTCGAACCATTACTATTTGCGTACAGCGAAACCCCACAAGAATCCACGGGATTCTCACCATTTGAATTACTGTATGGCAGAACAGTAAGGGGTCCGTTGCAAATATTACACGAAATTTGGGTCGGTGACACAAGTACGGAGGAAGCCAGATCAACATACAGGTATGTATTTGATCTGCAGGAAAGACTGAATGAAACACTGAAATTGGCAGGAGAAAATCTGGTCAGGGCACAAATAAACCAAAAGAGGCACTATGACAGAAGATGTAAGATCAGGAAATTGAAAGCAAGGGATTTGGCACTAGTATTGATACCAACATCTCATAACAAAATGCTTACGAGGTGGGGTGGGCCATACGAGGTACTAGAACCGTATGGGCAGGGCAATTATAAGATTAGAGTAGGTGAAGTCATCAAGACGTATCATATTAATTTATTAAAGAAATATTTGTCCAGGGATGAAAATAACGCAGAACAAGATGATCATCAGCAAGTAGGAGCGTCGGCTGTACTTTTGGAAACCGAGGTCGAGAAAAATATTCCTGTGCCCGTAATAAACACATCTTCAAAGAGAAAAGAAGATCTGAAAGATATAAAGATAAGTGTCGAGATCACTGAAACAATGAAAAAAGATCTAATGAAAATTTTAGAGTGCCACAAGAATATTTTCACAGATGTGCCACGCACAGCACTACATTATCACCATTATATAGATTTAATAGATGAAAATCCCATCAGTATCAAGTTATATACCTTACCTTATACGACATGCACCGAGCTAAGAAAAGAAATTGAGAAAATGCTCGAAATGGGCGTTATCGTGAAGTCTACATCACCATACTCTGCGCCGGTTGTTGTAGTTCAAAAAAGAGGACGGCACCAAGCGTGTTTGTTCCGATTATAGAGCCTTAAACAATGTAACTATATTTGACCCTGAACCCATGACTACTACACAGCCGTTGTTCACTAAAATTGAAGAGGATATATTTTTCAGCAAATTGGACTTGTCGAAGGGTTATTGGCAAGTGCCCATAAAGCCTGAAGATGCGTTCAAGACAGGTTTTTCGACCGAAGATGGTCATTGTCACTATATAATATAAAGTTACCGTTTGGAATGATGAATGCCGGAGCGACACTAGTAAGAGCGATGAGACGGATATTAGATGGAAATCAACGACGTGGATTTTTATATTGATGATATCATTATTCATTCGAGGACCTGGCATGAACACATGGACACGATTTGGGATGTTCTAGCTAGCTAAATTGCAGAGTGAGGGCTATGCTATCAGACCATCGAAATGCGAGTTCGCATCTTCCAGTGTAGAGTTTTTAGGTCATCAAATCGGCAATGGGATTAAAGGACTGCAGGAGGAAAATGTAGAAAAGATTATGAATGCAGAGCCGCCTAAAAACAAGAAACAAGTCAGGATCTTTTTTGGGCCTGACGGCTTATTATCGAGAATTCGTAAGAAACTACGCAGAAGTAGCTGCTCCACTCACCGATCTAACAAAGAAAGGGGAACCGAAGAAGGTACGTTGGGAAGACAAACCTCAGAAAGCTTTTGAGGAATTGAAGAAGGCGTTGGTTTCTAAACCAATTTTGAGAATGCCACGACTTGATAAAGTATTCACCTTGTAGGTGGATGCTTCAGACACCTCTTCAGGAGGAAAATAATATTCTACATCCGATAGCGTACGGGAGTAAAATGCTTTCCCCCACTCAACAGAGATACAGCATTTTGGAAAAGGAAGCTCTAGCCATCGTGACGGGAGTTAAGAAGTTTGAACGGTATTTATATGGGGAGGAGTTTATCCTCCAGTCTGACCATAGACCCCTCACGGCTATGAATAGGAAGAAGTATGACAGCCCCAGAATAATGAGGTGGACACTCTTCCTTCAACGCTTTCGATTTCTCCTACAACATATTAGTGGAAAAGAGAATATAATAGCGGATTATTTGAGCCGCTGAATTGGCGATGGAACCCTTTAATATATGAAGAAATCTACCATGGAAGAAGAAGGAATTCCGCAAGCGATTAAAAGAGAATGTAATTAAGCGAAATTACTGTGTAATTTGCTTGAATGGGGGCGTTTAAATGTAATGTATTGGAACATGCTCTTGTTGTTCTCTTGCTTGAATTCAGTTTCCCTCATGTTGTTATCTCAAGGTGTAATCTTCGCCCCGTGAGGAGCCATGATTATATAATATATTATATAATATAATATATATATATTATATATATAACAAAAAGTACCGAATATTATAATATATATACTTATCATATATTATATAGAGATAATAATTTATATCGGTATATATTAATATTATATATTTAGGCTCAGAAATATATATTACGTATAGTATACCGTATAATTAATATACCTATATATATATATATAATATACTATATATGCAATTGAGAATTTTTGTCCACAATTTATTATTTTTATTGATTATATATTTTTTATCTTTTATCATTCTATGATTTATCATTATCTTATTATTATTATTATCACATTACATTATTATTATCCATTGTAAACAACGTCATTAATCGTTAAGTAAAATATAAATTTTGGCATAGAAGCTGTGTATATTTGTTAAAAAATCTAAAGTTAAAATGTATATATATAAACATTATTATAAATTCCGAATGCATTTTGAGTGAAAGATTTATTTATTTATTTTATAATATTAAATTGGTGTGGTGATCAGAATGTCGGATGCTTCTTAGTTTTTTAGCGATAGTTTAGAAGATATTTTTATTTATTTTTTATTTTGCTTGTGAATGCATTCTGTCATATCTCCGCCCATCCTTCTGATTGTGTTTATACTCTTGAATCAGTTCATGATTCAGTAACTCTTAAAAGGTATACATTTAGTTATTATTTATCTTACTAATAGTAGTTTGTTCCCATTGGATAATTTTGGTATCGATGTGCGGCTTGATTCGTATAAATATATACATTTTAAATGAATGAGTCAAAGGAGATTTTACTCTCCATCAGCGGGATTCGAACATTGGACTCCGCGTCGTGTATTTGGACGAGAGAGACTTTTTCCCTTGGATTTATTTGGTGGCTGGATGTGTTGTTGTATGTGACGTGGCAATACTGTATCAAGATGTCCTGCAACGGTAATGTTTTTTTTAAGGGTTTAAATGTTAGTAAACAAGATCAATCGTAATGCTAAGATGTGTAAATATCACGTGGTCTATTTTCAAAGATCTTTTTTTATTATTATTATTATTATTATTATTATTATTATTATTATTATTATTATTATTATTATTATTAGTATTATTAGTATATTATATTATTATTATTTATTTATTATTATTATTCTTATTATTATTATTATTATTATTATTATTATTATTATTATTATTATTATTATTATTATTATTATTATTATTTGCGTATATTTTTAAAAGTAATGTTTATTTGATTAATATTTTATGTGGTTTTAAAAATAAGGTGTTACATGTTAATAGAGTGTTTTCAATTTATTTTAATGTGTAAAGGCGTTTGAAATTATTATCTGTGCAACAGGTGATTTCCAGCTTTAACCGGAAGTGGATATTCAGGTATTTTTTTTGTTACGCGCAAAGCGATCAAAGTAAGTTGAGTCTAAATTCCAAAATTAAAAGTTAACAATATATTACAACTGAACCATATCGTAAATAATTTTGTCATTTAATATTACATCAGTTGTACTTAACTGTTTCATTTGGACTTGTGGCAGTAGTGAACTCACAAGCTTTCAGGATCTGAAAACGAATGTAATTTATGCATTTCCATCCCATGGAGGTAATTCTACAGCATGATAAACATTCAGTAATCATTAGTTTTTTCTTTTAATTTTTTTGTTGGTGCTCGTAATATGAAACCTTGTGGTTTGCTAAGTGTTCGCACTTTCGTGAACGCTGATGTGTCCATTATTATGAATAATTTTATGAATTTTTGCAGTAATATTTAATTTTTAATATTTAATTTTATAATATAAGTGGAATAATTTATTTTTAATCAAAAAAAATATGAGTCGACTATATATAACATTTTTAGCATATAAAGAATATTTTAATTTATTATTAACAATATATTTATAATAGTACACGAAATAATTTTTTTTTATTAACAAATATATTTATGGTACATACGAAAATTTTTTTTTTTATTAATAATATATATTATATATATATAGTATATATATATATATATATTATATATATATATATTAATATATATAACTAATATATATATAATTTATAAATATATATATATATATATATATATATATACACAGATTTAAGCATGTCTTGTGCATTATACAACAAAGCATTCATTTTATTTTAGCTCTATTAGTTATTTATTCGATAATTGGTAAAAGAATATCCAGGACTTATTTCCTGCACAGCGTAAATTCAAATAGAACACACGGACTCATACGTTAATTATGGACAGCTTATTTTACGAATCTCAAACTTGAAAATAGTATGTTGTGCAAGAGTGAGGATAGTGGTTTGTATTACTGTATATGCAGGAGAACAATAACTGGTTATTTTAAATCAATCGTTACAAATATTCAATTTTGGTTGAGAAATGATTACTGAGCCATTACTTGTATGCCAAACTTTTATGTTTCCTTATTAAGGGACTCGTCATAGAGAATGTGAGGCCTGGCCGTGAAGAGTTGAGTGGATAAATAGTATATATTGGCAATTTAGGATGTTGAGTGTGTTTATACGCAATTACATATCTTAATTTGGGGAGCCTGTCCTGTCAGGGTAATTAGTTAGTAATTCCCAGGTTGCAGGGGTAGTACTCTCACTAATTACCGTGTAATCATATAGGCATTGTGCCACTGTCAAAAATCACTGTTGAGTGTTATCCCAACAACATTTGTGTGCATGTCTTAAGACATTTTCTGTTTCACTTTGCATTGAAACGTTAGAGTATGAGCGTCTAAAGCGCAATATTTGATTTTCGTCGGGCAGGGAAACAATTGGTAATAATATTCTGAGAGTATTGCTTTGCAATAGTGTAATACTATTGTAGTACAGACGTTTTTGTATTATTGGCTTGGTATTGTTATATAATTTGAAAGTGTTTATATATATATATATATATATATATATTATTAATATATATATATATATATAATATATATTAATATATATATATATTAATATATATATTATATTATTAATATATATATATATATATATATATTAATATATATATATATATATATATATATTATATAGTATATATATATCGGGCCTTTGGGTTCAAAGTACTTTTTCAAGTACATAGTATAACATAGATATCATCTAGAATTAGTACAAGTCAAGTACATAGTACTCTAGAATTTGTTCCATGAGTCAAGTACATAAGTTAACAAGTAACATGGTAAATCATACATAAGTACAATGTACATATAAGTAACTTATGAAATTTGACATTATTATATTATATATATATTAATATATGAATAATATATATTAATATATATATATATTAATATATATATATTATATATATTTATTATAATATATATATATATATATTAATTATATAATATTAATATATTATATATTAATAATATATATATATATATATATATATATATATATATATATATATCATATAATATAATCATCATTACATCATCTATCTTACCCATCATTCAACATCATCAATATATACATCAATCTACACCAATCCATCTTCTCTCCCCAAGCTGGGAGATAAGTTGCCGTAAACATGTACCGGAATAACAAACAAACAGTATGAAATATAAGTGAAGACAAGTAGAAAAAGCGCAAAGACCGCTTTACCTGCCCCCTTAATACCAATTAGTGAGAACTACTCGTTCGCTAGAGGTCTGAAAAAATCAATCCTAGATCTTCACCGAGACCCCAGCGATATACCGGCACTATGGGTCATTCAATGTGAGATGTGGGGTTCATTCCTTGGCCCATGTTGGGGCCTAACACAACACCTACCCTCCTCACAAACACTGCCATTCACGTCCTGTTATGCTCCTTCTTCTCGCCTCTTCCAAACTCACAATTCATCTTTATCCTCCAGGCATTCCTTTTGACTACACTTCCACTTTTCTTCAGTGCTCCATCCGGTCGATTTCCCACACACCACTCACCACTAATACATCCGTTTAACCGATCCGACTATCATCCATCCTTTCCACAATGCCAAACCATTCTCAACGAACTTTCATATATTCTCTCATTACCATTCTCCACAACAAACAACTCTCTAATACGTTCAATTCCTCATTTTATTTATTCTTTTCACACCTAACACGTCACTAAGATGTCCAATCCTGAACGCATTGTAACCTTTAGATCATACTCTTATTCCAGACCAAGTCCCACTACTATTACATTAACACCGGGAGAGGCAAAAAATCACCCTCCATGTAAGAACCCATGCGCAACTGAAGACTTAGTCCTTACATCCACCAACGATTGAGATTGCATCCACGTCCACCTTAGTGGTCATTCACACACTTTGCTACTCTACACTCTACCATCATCCGCTCCCCTTTCATTTAACATATATCCTAAATATTTAAAATTAGACAATTTTTCCAGCTGCTCACCATCCTTACGTAACTTCACACCGAGGACTGTCCTCATCACAACCATAACCTTTACTCTTATCTCGTTTACTTTCAAACCCCCCTCCTTTTACACACCCTACCAGATTCTCTCTA